>JBAWJQ010006289.1:0-63589 GCA_037783105.1 Bactrocera zonata | reverse complement strand
TCTCCTAAGCCTGATGGCTTTTTTCTTCCATCGTCGGGTGAATGCGATGAGCCGCCAGTCGCGCATCTGCCACAACGTTTCAGCGCATCAAAGTCAATTGCTTTGCTCCCATTTGCCAAGCGTCGCCAACTAGCCGCTTATCTAGCCGGCTAGCACGAGTAAGCCACCGGCTAGCTGAACAATGCTGCAAGTTGTCAGTTTCATAGTCAACACTAAGTCGCTCGTCATGGTGTGGCATGTGGCATGTGGCACATTCTTGGGTATTTAAGTGAGTCGCAAAAATTGTTGTTGCTTTCTAAGTAACTGTGTTAGTCTTCGCATTTGCTTAAACGCTTCTAACTACGTTTTTTGCCATTTCTATGCCATTACTTTTCCTCATTTCAGCTAGCGGTTTAGTTTGTGTTTTACGCCGTTTAGCCGGCGCTTTAGTCATTTAACTTGTTCATTGCTTGGGATGTTTTAATAAATGTTTTTGGTTTCTCATTTACCGGTATTAAGTTGTACGTGACTAATTTATAAAAAAAAAAATTGGATCAGAGCGAATCGGTATAAATAAGACAGTTTTAAAGTCATTTCTCCGTAATGAACTTCAGGTCTAGTGAAGTATTCTACTGTTGAAAAGTTACATTAATAGTAACGGCCTATCTTAAAATCACTCTTTATTATTAAGGTTCACTGATTAAAGAATCGTAGAATTTTCCTTGTGAAGCTGCATAAATTATAAGCTTCCACTGAGTTATCTATCAATAATATCTAATGAAGTTATCGAGTGTCTCATCACTGCTGTTTCTCCTTGTTCGTTATTGCCGTAGACATCGCTTATGCGGTTGTAGCCGAGTCGACCTTCCTTTTCACTGTTTTGCACCATTTGGAGAGTCCAAGTGTAGCCTGGTCCTTCTTCGCCTGGTTTTTCCAACGGAGTGGAGGTCTTTCTATTCCTATGCTTCCCTCGGCGGATACTGTATCAAATACTCTCAGAGCTATAGTATTTTGATTGTTGGTTTTCGAGTCTGACCTTGTTGTTGGTGTTGATGCTGGTTCCAAGACAAACGACATTATCTACAACTTCGAAATTATGACTGCTAACAGTGACGTGGAAGCCATGTCACGAATGCGACGACTGTTTGTTTGATGACAGGAGATATTTCGTCTTGTCGTCGTTCACACTCAAATCCATTTGCTTCGTTTACTTATACTTTGTGGAGAAAGCAGAATTAACTGCGCGGATGTTGAGGCCAATGATATCAATATCAGTCTATACCTTCTCAATGCAGCTCTGCTGCTGGAATTTTCTCCAGTAGTTGACTGAAGAAGCCGCACGATAGGGAGTCGCCTTGTCTGAACCCTCGTTTGATATCGAACGGCACGGAGAAGTCCTTTCCGATCCGGAAGAAGCTTAATCCACTTCCGCCTAATCCATTTTTTCAATTCTATGAAGGTGGGGTGGTTGTTATGACCGCCACAATATTACTTAGTTCCCGTGTGCCCAAATGTTTGAAGTGTGAAGCTTTTGGGCCTTTCCACTTGTATGGTTAAGGTTCAAAGACCTGAAGTGTTCTTCATAAAGCTCTTGAAGGAGCTGCTTGGTCTATTACAGCTTAAAGCAATTGTCTTTCCAGCGAGCTAGCTCATCTGCTTTTTTAATTTCGTTCTATTCCTACATCTGATAGTAACCATACTACCTACTAAGAATATATTTAATATCCAGCCGAAAGCCTATGATGCTAGTGCTGCGTACTTCAGTTTATATAATAATTTGTTTATTATGTAAGCTTTAATAAAATAAAATAAAAAAAAATAAAAAAAAAAAAAAAAAAATAAATATTTAATATCTGCTTGCATAACCTAACGCAGCGAGACTTAATATTGTCGCCATGGATAGCCTTAATTGCCGTTTGGCTATGCCCTAGAAGGTTTGTGGACTTTTTGGAAAAGAAGCCCTCTTAGCGCTCTCTGTTATGCCCGCAATTTCGGCCTGAACTGCTGAAGTTTAGTTTGAAGTTACCTTCTATGTATAGATTACTACAATGAAGTCCACTCGTGCTCCTATTTCACCTTTTGATCCTTCGGCAATGTGTAGATTTCATCGTTAGAACTGTCGATCACAGAACCATTGATCTTGTCTAATTTTCTCTACTTAGGAATGAAAACGTTGGGTCTAATTCTTCATGGATCTTCTTTTCACTTGCATTTCAGTCGAGTATGATTCCATAGCCGTGGAAAAAATTATCATATGCCAGTTTTCTTAAAAAATAAAATAATACAATTAAGTATAATCATGAGACTATGAGAAAAGATACAAAACTAGAGAGAAAAAGAGAGGGCTTAGCAAGAAAAAGAGAGAGGGTTAGACTTCCCAATCTGTAGTAAAAAAAAAATCAATAGCAATCTATGAGTTTTAAAGTAAAGAGCAATAAAGTGAAAGTATAAATAAATAAAAATAATGAATTTTATACTGTGTTTTGAACAAATCTTAACATAACGAATATTTTGGCAAAAAATCTCCAAATTCTGATCAAAAAAGTGATCTTGGTCAATAATATCCAAAAATTCGATATATAGCTAGTAATTATAAATCTTATCGGCTTCTAAAATGCCTTCAATTTCCATATAATATGTACTTGGCTAACAAACTTCTTCAATATCAATGGTTAATGGTTAAGAAAACTTTCCACCTGGAAATAAAACAACGGCTACAATAATACAAATGCAATAAATGTGCGAAACTAAGCTTTATGACGCCCATACTCATGAACTGCTTAAGTGTTCCACACAGTAATGAAATATCTGCAAACGTGTCTATATAAAGTCCAAATTAGAATTAATGCGATTAGCGAACCAACCAGAAATAGTAAACGATTAATGTTCAAGCGATTTATTAATAACATTTTCTAATATATTAAGATAATGGGGAATTAATAGAGTGGACAACACATCGAACCTTCCAATGAATTTATGACGCAAGCGATGCCGTCACCATGCGAAAGCAAAAATTTAAGTTATGCTCACACACACTTATTTATTTCAATTGTTTTGTTTTTGTTTTGAGCAATTGACAGCAGCTCGCCCACAAAACTTTGCTCAGAAACAAAGAAACAACAAAAACACACGCGTAAGAATCGCAGTTATAATTCAAAATTGGTTGATAGGCGCCGCGAAAATCATGACTCAATCGGTTAATCAGCCAAAGAATCGCAACACTCATTGGAAATTGATGATTGCATTGTTATTGAAGCTGTTGATCAGCAGCACACTATAGCAATATTTGTTGTTATAACAGCTGTTGTGGTGGTGGCGTTTGCGGTGATGACTGTTGAGGCCGAAGATAAAGTTGTTGATGTGATATGCGAGCTTAAGCGTTTGTCTAGTAACCTTGATTATTTTGCTTATATTTATGCTCATATACATAGTTGTTGTTGTTTTTGTGTTTTGAAAAGGTATATATTTTTGTTTTTGTTTTTTGGAATACATGGTCTCTATAGCAAATATATATGTAAGTTTTTTTTGTATTTCTTTCCTATATATATATATATATTTTATATATATATATTTTATCAAATGCGACTACTAAAAATTTACCATGAAAGACCGCAGAAAGATATGACTTTCCATTTCCAAGCAGAGTTTTGATAAGAAATGCTCTTGAAATTTTGCTAATACAAAGTACATTTGCATTTGTACACTCGCGAGCACATTCCTTTGTTCTCTAGAAGTTTAATTTGAAGTACAAATATTTCTTTTTTTTTTAAATACTTTTTGTTGGTTCGTAATCAAATAAATACGAGCATGCGTTTTCAATGTTATAAACCCCGATTATTAGGAATAACAACGGATGTGTATAAAAAATATTGCTCTAGACCACAAGCTATATAAATACATACTTTTATAAATACTCAAGTATAATTATTTGTACATACATATATTCGCAATTACTCGTTGGTATGATTAATTTACGGCTACGTGACAAAAAATTATGTGCCATTATATAATTTCCACATAGTTCATGACTTTCAAAGGTTTTTAACGGAAATGATACATCTCTTTGACCACAAAGCTTCCTCAGTTGCAGTGTTGGGAACGTATCTTAACTATGTTTTTTTTTTCGAAAAAGGAGAACCTGTAACTGAAATTCAGCGCTTATATGAACCTATAAACAGGGGTCGCACATTTTTTAAACCAAATAATACAAGAGTAGTATAACAACCAGAGAAAAAGCTAGCGAATATAAAATTTCGTAAATCAAAATGTATGCTTTTTTAAAAGAGCCGGTGACAGTGGTAAAATAAAAACGATTTCTAAGATAAAAAAAAATTAAAAATTAGAACTCACGAAACTGATTACCTAAAATATAGATCGAATCTTTTTGTACAGATTTATAGTTGGTAACCCCAGCTTAAATTATATTAGTTAGTTAAATACTACTATGAGCAAAAAATGTAGAACTTTCTTCATGATTTTAAAATTTTTTATTTATTCCTCAAAATCATTCCCGTCAAGGTTTGACCTTAAAATACTTGCACAAATGTCTTTTCCAATCCTTGAAAAAGTTGTTAAAGTCCATTTTCAGAATTGCCTTCATTGCGCCTAGCGACTCACGTTTAATGTCAATAATGTTTTGGCTCATTTTTACCGCGATATTTGCCCGATTGGTCGTCTTTTTCAGGGTCGCAAGCATAGTTCCAAGACTCATCGTTAGTAAAAGTATGTTGTATGACATTCTGGTAGTCGGAAAGCATTGTTTCACAGACATTAGCGCTACGCTGTTTCTTGAAAAAATTTAGCGATTTTGGAACCAATCGTGCTCTCACTCTTAGGCCCAAATGCTCTTTCAAATTGGTTTTCGCCGATCGTTCCGATATTCCAATAATGCCAGTAAGATCTCTGACTGTTAATCTTCGGTTCTCAATTACTTTACTTTATTGGACGTGGTTCGATGGCAACTCATTCTCGACCCTCTTTGAATAATTTGTATCAATCAAAAACACTTGCTCACTTTCTTCAGTTCTGCTAAAACACCTATCATTACAGCCGTGTGAAACTTACTAAGAGCTAGTGATGCCATGAACTTTCAGTATGATATGGCATATTACTTTTAGGATAGAAGGAATTATTTTTTTATAGCTCTTAAGTAAAAATTCCACCAGATAGCGCTGTGATGCACTGCATCAGATTTTATGGTTTTTCATGAAACATTATATTTTTTACTGCTTCTTAAATGTATCTCTAACCAAATTTGGTTGGTGTGCGAAATCGTTGCGAATATTGAGGAAGGCTTGCTTATCAAAAACATTAGCCTACGAATGATAGAAAGCCTTCATAAATGGTCGAGAGATCGTTAAAGACATGACTCCTTCTGGACGACCTTCGACCTCTTCAATTGATGAAAATATTAAAAAAGTGAAGGGTATAGTGCTTGAAAATTGTCAGGCAAGTGTTAGAGAGATGTCAAGTCATCCGTTCGAATGATTTTGGGTACGAAAAGCATTCTTGGTCGACTCGTACCGATAAAGCTGAATTTTTTTTTGAAAACCATCCATCAATCAACGTATGTATTCATCAGGCTTAGCTCTGTATGATTTTTCCTTGTTACTCACAACTGCACTTTCGCTCTGTGGAACCCGATTTCAGCCAATCGAAAAGATAAAACAAAATTCGATAAGCTAATCCCAAAAAGTGCTTATGAAAAGTGTTTCAAGGACTGGAAAAATCCTTGGCATAAGTGTTATTACATCTGGTGGCGATTACTTTGAAGGCGACAAAATACATATAGAAGAATAATGAAATCTTTGCGTTTTATTCACGATTCTCGAGTACTTTTTTGGCACAATGTACATAATACCCTGTGAGATTCTTCGGCAAAACTACTAAATTCAGAAATATTTACACGCAAAGCGATGAGTATACTCATGTTTCGAAACACTCACTTTTCACATACCTACATTGAAATAGAGCTGCCATAAGCACACCGTATGCTCAGAATATTAAGTAAAATATTTATTATATACATTTAAAATAAATATATGATCATCGGAAATATTTGTGGTAGATAACATAGCAATTGCATAAGCACATACATATCTCTATAACACTTGTACTATATACTACCCGAAAATTCGTAGCTATGCCTTGTCGTTACTCCACTTTGCCGTGTTTGCTTAACAAACAGCAACGGCAAAATAATTTACTGGAACGTAAGCGATGATGTCACTGGATATTTAGAGCGATTAAACAATGTATCACAATTCATGCAAATATATGTATTTCTTCAAGCTCTCTTATCCCAACTCCAACCATAAGCAAAAAACTAGAACAAAAAAAATATTCAGCAAACTACTGGTCTACGTTCCAGACGTTGACAGCAACTAAAAAATAGTAAACCACAAATAAAATTTTTTCTTCCCAAGTAAATAACTACAAAATGTATAAAAAAAAACTGTCATGCGAAATGACGGCAAAAGCAAACAACCCAAAATTTTCGCCATAAAAAATTTATAAAGAAGTTAAAAGCGAAAACACAACGCGTTTCTAAGTACGAATTAGCAAAAAAAAAGCTGAAATTCTCTAGGAAAGATAATAAAATAAATAGCGAAAACCCACAAAGCAATAAAGAGCACAGTCAAAAATTCGTTAAACTTAAATAAACACAAGCCGAATGGGAAGAAGCAGAACTGCTAATTGCGAATAAAATGGGCATTTCTTGAAATCGCAAATAAAATATACGCACACACATACAAATATACACTCGTACATACATATGTACATATATACACGACAATTTGGATACGCGCACAATTTCTAAATTCGCAAGTTATTGTTGTTGTTGTAGTCAAATGTTGGCAATTGAATTATTGCTGAGAGCAAAGTGAAACCCGTTTCCGTGCCACTTAAGAAGTTAAGTCGAGTTCAAATTAGTCCAATTGTGGCTCGCTCGATCGACAGCTGTTCAAGCAACTCCCCCAAATTTAGATTTGACTCATATAGCCTAGGCAAATACATCTGCTTGGTATGCACTTGAGTTCGTAATGTAGAATGTTATAACGTTGAAATGAAAATCATAAATAAAGGGTGATCTATTTCGAGGTTTATTATCATTCGTTCGTTCATTCATTTATTTTACATTTTTTAGCATTTATTTTTTTTTTTGAAGATTATCTCTTACAAATGCTGGCCGAGGCTATGTCTCAGATGGTCCATCCGTTGAACCCAATCTTGACAATGACTCGTTCGAACATTTCGATTGGTAACTGGCGATTGATACCCGTGATGTTTTGCTCCAGGGCCTGATCGAAGCGGGATTGTCCGCATAGACTTTAGACTTTACATATTCCCACAGGAAAAAGTCTATCAGAGTGATATCACATGATCTTAGTGGTTTATGGTACGACATCGTTTGGTGGTTTGAGGTATCTCCAAAACATGCGTTGTGAACACCACCTCTTCAGGTGTCGCTAAAACGTTGATCTCTTAGATTATTTTTTACGAAAGTGAATCAAAAGAAGTCATTCGGTGCCAAGTCAGAACTATACGAAGTATGACTCATCAAAGCGATGCTTTGAGTGCCCAAAAACAGAGTCGTTTCAGTCAATATGTGAAAGTTGAAGTATTGTCGTGATGGAGTGCTCCTTCTTCGGCACTTGGTTTCCCTGATTTCTCGAAAGACAACTGGCAAACAAATGGTTGTGCTTCCGCTCTGAATTTACTGTTCTGCGTTGTTCCAGTGATATCGTTGTGACATACACAGTTTTTCCAAAAATACAGACAACCATCTGCTTGTGAGTGGTTCGTGCTCAGACAATTTTTGTTGGAGTTGGTTCATCTTGAAACACCCATGCACTCGAATGCTGTTTACCTTTGGACTCATACGCGTGCTTACTTAATCAGCTAGTTTTTCATCTGTCGCTGCCAAAGTTGGCTCATGAAATCATGTTTTTGCGATATGTAAATTGCAATGAAAGTACGACAAACGATCTGGTCTAATTTCCGACCAAGTACAATCCCTTTCTCGCTCTCATCTATCACAAAAACATTAAGGAGTTCTTATACCAATATACACAAAGGCAAGAAAATGTTGAAGACTTCGAAAGCTATTACTTAATAGTCTTTAAAGTGAAAACTAATATTTTCCACTAAAATATTCCGCCATTTTGTGGGTGAAAAACACACTTAAGGGGGTATTCTAGTCTAGAAGCATGAATTTCGGGTAATTTTTAAAGTATCGTAAAAAAAGGCAATTAATATTTTTACTATCCATTTTTTTATTAGTTATTTGTTAATTTTAGAAGAGTAGAGAAAAAAATTAAAAACTAAAAAAAGTAAAAAATTTCAAAAATTAAGAGCTGACGAAGTGGGGGGTCTCTAAAAATTTCCACGTGACTATACCCATGATTTCAATCCTCCTAGTTATCTGAAACAAAAAAAAAAAGATTATTAATCTAGAATAATGTCGCAATGGCAGGAACTACGGAAAAGTGGGAAAAAAAATGTTTCACAAAATGGCGACTGCCTAAAAAAAGTTTTTTTGGACCACTTTTCTGACTATTTCGAATTTAAAAAAAAAAATAAAAAAAAAAATTGGGGATGAGGCTAGTTCCAACCATAGACAAGGCTATAAAGAAGACTCTAAAAAAATTTCAAGTAAATCGGTCCAGTAAAACCTGAAAAATCGTGGGTATCGATCCAAAAAATTCAGTTTTGAGAAAAACGCGTTTAAAAATCGCGTTCCGGCCGAACCAGTTTGGATGCCGGATCAGAAAAATGCCTATATCTCCGAAAATAATTTAAATTTTGAAAAATCCTCTTGTACACATATTCTTGAATAGTTAAACTTTGAAAATATAAAAAAAAGTTCCGTTTTTTTTTTAATTTCTAGGCTAGAATACCCCCTTAATATAAAAAAAAAATATATAAAAAACGATGAGGGAAGGTATTTCATATGTCAAAAATTTGTACAAAGTTTGAAATGAATCGGTCGAGTAGCTTTGAAATGTCAGTGAACACGGAAGTAGTCGAAAAAGTAGTTTTTTGAAAAACGCGCCAAAAGTTTATGAACTAAAAAAGTAACGAAAAAAAATTACACTGTATTGTCAAAAGTGTGCTCAGTTATGTACAAAAGCTCCGAATAAAATTAGTCAATGCGTATTTAAGAAATAAATTCCACAAAAAACCCATTTTTACCACGAAACCCTAACCTCTTCTTTAAGTCGGTTACGAACCTATTTGCTTCTAAAAACTCATTTTTCAGACAGGTTAAAGAAGTTGGAAAATTGCTGGGTCAAGAATACCGAGCTAAAAGCATACTTCCGTATTTCTTTTTTAGCTGAGTACTTAATGGACGGCTCTCATAAAATAAAATTTTTATTCATAATATATAGGATTGCAAAATCATATTTGAAACCGACTGCGACAATACCATTAAACAATATTAGAAAAAAATAGTTTTCAAAAAATAATAAGCAAAAACTTAATCGGTCGATTATTCATTAATTATGTCCATCTCTAGTAAACGAGAGCTCATTCTTAAGTCTGCAATGCTGACACACTTGCTTTTTACGTAATATACATATGTGTGTATCATCATTTTTATATATTGCCGTTGCATGTGATATTCTCAGTTATACTTTTATTTGTATTTACACAAGTACATTGACACAGATAGATATGTAGATAAAGTTGCTGCTGATTTTTAAATAAATACACTTGTGCCGGCACAAAAGCACGCTCAGCGAAAGCACAGTTATTCGCTGATAAGCACTAAATTAATTCATCAATAACAGCTGGAGCGCAAATAATGAATGATTCTGCACTTCTTGACACAAACACGCATACATACACTCTTACAAATGGAAGTACTTCGCGCGAATGCAGCTCTGAACCTGTTTGCTTATCAAACATTTGCACACAATCGTCATCAAGTAGTGCAAACTAGTCATAAGTAAATATTTATTTGTATGTTTATGGATGTGTAACAATTTTTTACACACTAGCCACATGTTGCACAGAGTATAATAGTTGTTTTTTTTTTACTATACCCTGAACACGCGGACCCTATTAAATATTTCAAAGTGTATATATACGCGAATTAGTGCCACAGTTTTTGAAATATCGATCTGAAATTTCGCACATACTCTTCTCTCCCCAAGTAGCTGTTCATTTTTCAGAACTTTTGATATCGGACCACTATAGCATATAGCTGTCATATAAACTGAATGATCAATATCCAGCCCTTGTATGGAAAACATTTTTATTTTACAAGCTATTTTCAGAAAACTTAGCATGGACTATTGTCCAAAGTAATGAATCAAGAAATTTTTATGATCGGATCGCTATAGCATATAGTTGCCATACAAACTACTCGATCAAAATTCAGTCTTCGTATGGAAAATCCTTTATTTGTCGGTATATCTTCACGAATTTTGGCATGAACTATTGTCTAAAGCAACGACATAATCTCCCAAGAAATTGCTTAGATCAGACCACTATAACATATAGCTGTCATACAAACCGATCTATCAGAATCCAGTTGTTGTATGAAAAACTTTTTATATGACCTGACAGCTTTAAAATATTTTACATCTATTATAGCCTAGGCTCACGGTACAATCTCCGAAAAAATTGTTTACATCGGAGCACTTAAGCATATGGCTGTCATACAAACTGACCGATTAAAATCAAAATCAAGTTCTTGTATGGAAGCTTTAATATTTGTGAAAGGTATTCTAGCTTTTACGCAACCGAAGTTAAAGTTTTTTTTTGTTAATTTATATATTATATTTTCTATTTAATTTTACTAACTATGCATCTTTTCGCCCAGCATATTTGCATTTACAAGCATTATTTCTGCAATTATAATTACTTTAAAATATTTATTTTAATAACACCTCATAAAAGTCTCACCCACGGCAACTTCTTAAACATTTCTTATTAATTTTGTTTAAATTTTTTTCGCTTTACCATTTGCATTTATTAATTCACTCATTATTCCGCTGCCTTTCGTGCTTAACGAACCAATTAACTGTTGGCGAGTACTTCCTCCACTTTTGTGCATGATATTATGCTATTATTATTACTCAATCCTCAATCATTGGGAGCAACAAATTTTCCCAGCAAACTCTTACACACATGTAAATATGTATGTATGTGCTAAATACCAAGCGTTATATGCCGTCTACACGCACAGGGAAGTATGCTGCCCTACACAGAGTGACCGTAAAGAATCTCTGGAATTCACAGTATCAAAATGAGGGGGACCTGCTGCTTCTTATAAGAAGTTAAACTGCAATAAATTGTTTGCCTTGTTCGTGTCAATTGTGGCCATGTGAATATGTAGTCGTGCTTCTGTGTTGTTGTTGTAATTTTTTGTACTGCGCGGCACTTGCTGTAATGTCACACCTTTGACCCTGGTAATCAGCTGTTGCTTACAATGACTAGTTTCTATTTTTAGGTACACACAGCATTACTGCACTGCGATGGGGTTAGACGTGATGACTGTGTGATTTACGCGTTTATTAGTGTACATTTGTACATACATTTATTTTTACAAATGACATAATTTATTTATGTTTATAACATTTAAAAACTACTTTGATGAATGTATAAGGTGATATTTTAGAGTTATATATTTATAATTCAAATTATAATTTTTTTGTCAAACCAACTGTCAAAGTGAATGCTTATGTTTGACATTTATGTTGAGTAAACTTTGTGAAATTAAAATATAAAGATTTATACCGGAAAGAAAACTTTTGAAATTGTGGTAATATTATAAAAAACCGAGAACTGTGCAAAAAGTTTACAGAGACCTTCGCACACGTCAGCCATGAGATACATTTTCGGCTTAAGGAAGACGTAAATTTCCATTTTCGGAAAGCAAAAACTCTCTGAAGAAACTTTCCATGCTAGTTTTATCAAAAAACACAATTCTAAGAATAGTACGAAGCCCGCAAAAACGGTTGAGAGATCGTTGAAGACATGCCTAGTTCTAGACGACCTTCGACCTCTTCAATTGATGAAAATAATAAAAATAGTGAAAGATATGGTGCTTGAAAATCGTCATGTAAGTGTTAGAAAGATGGGAAGAGAGCTCGGCATCTCTCGCGAGTCCGTTTTCCGAGTTCCGTGATTTTGGTGAACATTTTGGGTATGAAACACGTTCTTGCTATGACTCATCCCGATAAAGCTATACATTTTCAAAAAGAGTACGATTGTGACCGAATGTAAACCCAAAAACGCATTTGATCGACCATCAGATTCGCCTGACTTGGCTCCGTGTGATTTTTTTCTTGTTCCCCAAACTGAAAAAGCCGCTCCGTGGAACCCGAGATAAAACAAAATTCGCTGAAGGAGCTGAAGGCCTTGCCAAAAAGTTCTTATGAAAAGTCTTTGGAGAAATGGAGAAATCGTTGGCGTATGTGTATTGCAAGTGGTGGGGATTACTTTGAAGGCGACAAAAAATATTAAGGAATAATTAAATGTTTTGGGTTTTATTTATAATTTAGGGGTACTTTTTACTCACAATGTGTTCTCAGCGGCCCTATACTTGAGATTCCGTTCAAACAGCAAATCAAATTTTTAAACCAATATTTTTATATAATTGATTTTTGATGAAATTTATAGCTCTAAAAAAAACATCCTTTATACACATATACTTCTGTTATTTACAATTACTTGTCAATAATTACTTACATATCTGTGAACATATGTTTTCTCTGAACACTTTCTTAAAGCTGCCTCTTGAGCGCACACATTTGGCTCCAACTCATTAAATACAGATTTCCAATAATACAATAACAATAATGAAACTGCTTTTCCGTTCATTAAAGCTAGCTGCTGCAATACTTACACACACAATCACCTGTTAAGACATATACCGTTAATCTGTTGCACTTACAATACAATTCACTTCACTTAAATGGCATCACTGCATTAATGCAATCGTCAATAGTCGCATTACATTTGATTACCGTTAATTAATTGATTGTCATTTAGCGCAGATTTTTACAAGAAAATATTTTCACCCCAAACAAATGTTTGTCGCTCTTCCATTTCGCTTTTCTCGCATTACATTGCGCCTTATTTCATTTTTTTGTTTGTTAAAAGAAAAGCTCTTGGGTAATTAACGCCACTTTAAGGTGACAGCAATGTACGCGTTTGTCATATTTCAATAGCTAAATTGGCAACATTTTCATTCAGCAATGAAAATTCTCTTAATATGTTCGATTTTAATTAGTAAATCAATAAAAATAGTTGCCTTGTGTTGGGGAGTGTTTTCAATCGCAAGCGATGAAATAATTTGCTTTCTCTTGACTTTTGATAGTGATATGTTAATGATTAAAGCTATCAATGAAATAAGAGGTTCAATGACTTGCTGCTTCTTTTTCTTTCGGTTATAGCCGCGTTAACAACAGCGCGCCAGTCGTTTCTTCTTTTCACTCTTTCCTGTTCACTAATTGCAGATTCCATGCGAAGCCAGGTCCTTCTCTATCTGGTTTCTCTAACGGAATGGAGGTCTTATTCTGCTTCCACCAGCGGGTACTGAATCCAAAACCTTCAAAACTGGAATATTCCCTTCCATCTGGACAACCTGACCTGAGCGCAGCCGCTGTCTCTTGATTCGCTGAATTATGTCAATGTCGTCGTATATCTCGTTCAGCTTATTTTTCCATCGACTGCGGTACACGCTACTGTCAATGCGCGTAGGACCATAAATATTCGTCTCACACAGTCGCATTAGCTTTGCGATGATACCAAGTACACACATAGCGGCTTATGGAAGAGGCAGTTCATTCTCATGCTGTCGAAGGCGGCTTTAAAATCGACGAAGAGGTCGTGTAGATCGATCTTTATTTCACGGGTCTTTTTCAAGATTTAGTGCATGGTGAATATTTGATCAGTTGTTGATTTTCCAGATCTAAAGTCACATTGATAAGGTCCAATCAGTTTGTTGACGGTGGTCTTTAGTCTTTCACATAGTATGCTCGATAGAACCTTACATGCGATGTTGAAAAGGCTTATTCCACGGTAGTTGGCGCAGATTGTGTGTGTCTCTCTTTTTGTTGATTGGACAGCGCACACTTAAATTCCAATCGTCGGGTATGCTTTCGTTCGACCATACTTCTTATTAGTCCGACAATTCAAAGAGCCTCCCGCCGCTTTGTTGTTCTTCAGACGGGTAGTTGCTATTCGAATTTTTTCATTGTCGTACAATGGGAATGTCTGTTACATCGTTATCGATTGCGAAATTAGGTACACCATCTCCTGGTGTTATGCTTTCACTGCCATTCATCAGGGTGATGAAGAGTTCCCTCCATAATTTCAGTTTACTTTGAGCATTGGTCACTAGACCACTTCTGGGGGTTCTACAAGAGTATACTTCGGTCTTGAAACCTTCTGTTAGTCGTCGCATCTAAAATATTATACTCTAAGAAAATTCGATCTTTCTGACTAGCACCAAACTCTTAAGACTGCTTAGAAAGATATATACTCTTGATAAGCTATTTCAGTTTTAAAAGCTATTTATATATTTTTATTTTAATTAGCGGGGAAGCATTCTCTATTATAATTTACATCGAAAAAAAAAAAAAAACAAATTGCTCCAAAAAAGAAAGCAGACCACAATTTAGAGTTCATAGAACCCGAATGCAAATTCGATACAAGTATTTTGATCGCATTTTATCGAGTTCAGTTTGCTATTCAAATTTAAATGTTGGCCTTTTGCTGTGCAAAAGTAATTTAGTGTGACGATAAAGATAACGTTTGCATACAAATCTCAACTCCATTAACTGTTTCACGAAATCGTTGAAATCGGTATGGGGGAAAAAATTATAAAATCTTGTAGAAGGCGAATAAAAACGAGTTATGTTTGTAATACAAGCGATTGGGTTGAGTTGGTCTTTCTCTCTTAGATATGCAAATGGAAGGATATAAAAAGTGATAGGCATTATTAATGCAAAATTCTGGAAATTACTGACCACGGACTAATATGTCAAAAGTGTCAGCTGGTATTTTTTGGACCTTATTTGGACAATCGTTTAACTCTAAAGTGTTAATTACGGGATGATCGATATGACGATATTTTGGTGCACTTGTACCAAAATGAAATATTTCATGTTAATCGCATTCAAATCGTTATAATTCTTTGTCCATTTAACATTAAATATTGTTAATTATTTATGATAATGGTTTAATAATTTTTCCATAAATAGTCTGTATTAAGGTTTGAAAAGTTGAACGGGGCTTCGAGATGGCCAATTAATTTCGTGACTCGTGGATGATCGTTTATTGCTTGTGCTGTGACAGATAACAATGCGTGTTTCTTCTAAATTAGGTATATTGTTTTAATGCGTCTTTGATACCATTTCTAACAAAGTCCACACCACATTAGCTTCACCTTTGAAAGGAGCGATTTAGTTTAATCTTTGATTCCATTAAGGATTTTCATAGTTTTACTATAAATCACCCTTTTTCAAATCAGTATTTATTTACATCAATAACCAAATGAAACCACGCTTTACTTCTTGCATTTTTTATACCCTTAACAGGGTATATTAAGTTTGCCACGAAGCTTTTAACAGTCAGAACCAAAAGTTGGAGATCCTATAATATACATATAAATATGTGTCGTATATATGTATATTAGGATGATTCAAAAAAAGAATTTTTTTCCTTTGGTAATCTGAAAAATAGCTTCGAAAGAACCTCTAAGAAA
The DNA here is from genome assembly GCA_037783105.1 of Bactrocera zonata. NCBI lineage: Eukaryota > Metazoa > Arthropoda > Insecta > Diptera > Tephritidae > Bactrocera > Bactrocera zonata. The sequence goes on along the minus strand of JBAWJQ010006289.1, from coordinate 47,886 downwards.
GCCTCTCCCAAAACCTATGAGTTTCATCATTCATAATAATTTTTTTCATTGAGTTATAAAATCCATAAGAAATAAAAACTTTTCCCAAAAATAATCAAACTTCAACCGTTAATATCTTTTAAACGGTTGGGTTTACGAAAAAATTGTGGGGACCTTTTTTGTAGAGCATTCAATTTCCTACAAAATCTAAGGAACAAGATATTTTTTCAAGTAGTTGGAAGCGAGATATAAATTTTTCTATCTGATAATAAGAAAAAATAGAAAACTGTGTGTAGGAGGACCTTTCCGTTACAATTGAGAACTCATGCTTGAAGATGGTTTCTTAGAGGTGTCTAGGAACCTATTTTTCCGAGTACCAACCGAAAAAAAAGAAATTGTTTTGAATCACCCTAATGTATATAGTATATAGAAATTATCAGCTTGTTGGGCTGAGTACAGAGTATTATCCAAGGTAACGGTACAATCTTCGAAGCAACATTTCAGATCGCAGCTTCAAATCATTTAACGGGTGGGCCATCTAATGTTTTAAATTTCAATTATCTATATTTCGACATTGGAAACGTCAAATACCATTTGGAAAGTGACAGATTTTCAGTAAAAGTCTAAAATTTACGAAATTTGTTGCTATTCATTAGAAGAAAACTGGGAAATATTGAAAACTTTTTTCTGGTGAGTCAAGTGGATGGTCAATTTTACCGAAAAATCATTTTTTCGGACGAGGCTCATTTCCACCCCGATGGTTACGTTCAAAAGCAGAATTGTCGCATTTGGGGCATAGAAAACCCGCACGTAATCGTCGAGAAGCCAATGCACCCAGCACGAATCACTGTATGGTGCGGATTTTGGTCTGGTGGAATCATTCATTATTTTCGAAAATGAAGAAGGAACCGCCGTAACCATCAATGAGCGTTATCGCGCAATGTTAACCAAATTTTTCTTCAAGCAAATTAAAGAGGAAGACTTGGACAACATTTGGTTCCAGCAGGACGACGCTACGTGCCATACAACAAACGCTACACTCAATCTTTTACGCCCCATCTTTGAAAATCGCATAATCAGCAAAAGAGGTGATGTGAATTGGCCTCCCAGAAGCTGCGATTTAACTCCGTTGGACTATTTTCTGTGGGGAGCTGTTAAAGATAAATGTTACGCCAACCATCCAGAAACAATTCAAGATCTAAAGTACGAGATTCAAGCTGCTGTAGCTGCCATAAGGCTTGAAACCATCGAGAAAGTACTCCGAAATTGGGTGGATCGAATAAGCTGCTGTAAACTCAGCCGTGGTGGTCATTTGTCCGAAATTGTTTTCCACAAATAAATTTCATGAAACAACCTTTTGAATAAATGTTAGACCTTTGAAAAATATCAAGCCGTTTTTTTTATTGACTTTTTAAAGTTAAAATTTTGTATAACCCACCCGTTATCTGTCATATAAACTGACAGATTAAAATGAAGTTCCTTTAAGAAAACCTCAACGAAATCAATGTTGTTTCCTCTATTTATCAACAGCAGACACCGTACTGTAAATCCCCTGGCTAGTGTGCTTATGCCGAAGTCATATATGGGATATTTTTTATTCACTAAATTATGCTCAGTCACTGACGTAAAAGTACGAAAAGCATGCTTTAACTCTTCGAGAAACTTTCTCTCGTATATTTCGCCATAAATAAATTTATTAAATAACTCACAAAAATTTATTTCAAAATAGTTTTACGTAAATCATTTGATATCATTTTAATCACCTTTTTAAATAATAACGCGAACAAATCTTGGAAACTAACCGCCATAAAGACAAAAGAATGAAGATCAACAAACTTTTGAATGGCGCTATTGAATTACCATAACAATAAAATAGCCGGCAAAGACCATAGATGTCTTTTAGCAATAACAATGCTTATTTGACGAACTATAATTACGAATATTTAACCAAAAATAAACAAAAGTATTTGCATAAAAATACAAATCACAAAGCTGATCGAAACGCCATAAAAACAACCGTTTGACAAAGTGGTAAGGCGAAAAAATTCGGTGTACATCGTATACACGCGACCAACTGTCACTCAGTCAAGTTTAAGGTCAAGTCAACCATAATTGGCTAATTGCTTGGACGTTGCTTGCGCGCCGACTCGCCGCTTATGCTCAAATATGTGCTGCTCACGGTAAAGTGGCTGCGATTTTGTCCATGGCAAATCGTTGCCGGTTATTTCGAGAAACACGTCTGCACATGTATGTGAGTGTGTATGTGTGTTTGTAAGTGGCTTTAACACGTACATGGCTATGGAGTTTACTAACTGAAAACTGGTTGTTAGCGCTGCGGCTCGTCTGTGAGCATGTCTAATGGCCACTTGAAGTGCCAGCTTCAGCGATTCACCATTTCCCTTGCCTCTCGTGCGGTCTCTCGTTGTGGTGTTGTATTTGGTCATTTACGTAGCGACTGCATCAAAACAAGTTCACTCGCACATTCCATGCGATTTCATAGTGATTATTAAGCGCGCCAAATCAATAATGATAAACGCACCAATAATCAATGACAGCTATTGTAGAGCGGGAGATGGTAAAACTTCTAGCGGACCGCCTCAAAATGTTGTTCGACAAGCTGTTATTTTAATTTATATTTTTTCAGAAAACCATAACTTCTGAAAATCACTTCTAATCGCTTGCTTACATCCTAGTATCTTATCACTACTAATATTCTGCTATTTAAATGTCACACTAAAAGTCTCTTCGAAGTGAGGTTGTATTTAAGCAAGTCACTTTCTCGTATAAAGTACATTCTATTGCTCTCTAATAGCTGTCTATCATATTGGAAGACACCAGTAAAATATTAACAATCGGCCACAATTAAAAAGCTATTAGCGCTTTTATGCCACGGGTGCCAAAGAAGACTTGTAAAACAGCTTTCTTGTTGCATTTTTCAACAAAATTGTAATGAGTTTAATAAATATGCTTCCTGAGTAGTCAAGTTTAGCTTAAGCACATACTATATGTGGCTAGTTTAGAAATTTAACCGGTTCTTTTTTGTTTAAATATATCTTTTACCTTATCGCATAGTCATAATAAATATTCTTTTTTGATTTTAGATTCCTCTGATATCGTCGATTGCAAACTGAAACTGATTCTCGGCTTAATATGGACGCTCATTTTGCATTACTCCATTTCAATGCCACAGTGGGATGGCGAAGATGAAAGTCAAGTGAATGGCTCGGGTCCAACGCCCAAACAAAGGTAAGTTGCTAGCATTTTAATGTTATATTTTAACTTCCACATTGAACTATTCGGAACTACGCCGAAATGGTTTTTTATACCCTAATCAGTAGGTACATTAAGGTTGACACGAAATTTGTAAAGCAAAAGAAGGAAAAATCCGAGATCTTGCAAATGATCAGCGTACTAAGTGCATTTAATCATGCCCATCTGTCTGCCTGCCTAAGCAACTGTGCATTTGTTAGAACCGCTAATATCGGACCACCATAGCATATAGCTGGGATATAAACTGAACGATAAAAATCAAGTGATTGAGTTTTTGTATGAAAAGCTTTATTATTTTTACAAGGTATCCTCTTTGTCACGGATAATTATCGAAGATAACGGTAAAATCTCCGAAGAAATTTATCAGATCGGACCAGTATAATATACAGCCGTTATACAAACTGAACAATCAATATCAAGATAAAAATCTGTTGATGCTTCTTTCTATATGACCTTTGAAGAGCCGAAGTCAACCTATTTCTTGTATTCCTATTTTCAATTCAATGTCCGAAATCTTGTTTCATACCTCAATCAGTCTTAGATTATTCATAGGATATTTATCAGTGAATGAATTTGAATTATCAGATCTATCTTAAATATAGCTTTACCTCACCTTTTTAAAAGGCCTCAACTGAATACGAATATATAAATGATATCGACTGGATATCTTACTCCAAGGCCTGAGATCAATAGGCTACTACTATGCTAAGTAGGTTAGCTGCGAGTAGTAATACGCAGCCCCCGACCAAGAGCTGCAAGAGAGGATGGCTTAGCTCAAAATGCCTCATGCGCCCAATGAGCCTTCGCCGAAGAGGCGAAAAGTTGCCACCTTAAGTAAGCGTCCACAACCTCCAGTTGTACCGAGGGACAGCATACCCAAGAAAGGCAGGGAACAAAGCGACGACGGAACAATCCATAAAGCAGCACAAGAAGGGCACAGGCGTCGACGAAACTCTGAGCAAGCGTCCATCAGAATCGAGGCCAGTAAGATTCTGATTATGGAGTATTGGAAACCCGGAACGAATTAGTTTGACAAAGGGCTGGTGAGACCAGTATTCTATCACCTCAGTTGATAAGAGTGACGTCTTACCAAAATGGCTGGCAGGCTAACACTGTTTTCATCTTCACAATTTCTTTGCCGATTCAGGTTCAGTTGAGACGAGCTCCTGATTCGTGGTTCTGAGCAAAAGCTCCCATGGAGACTTGTGTCAATCTTTGCCTGGCCTCCCTGCTTGCATAGATAACCAGGGGTTTCAAATAGGGCAACTGTTACAATGTGCGAAGATAGCGATTTGAAGCGGATACCCATAAGAACAAAAATGAATACACCTCAACAATAACAGAAAATCCAACAAAAAGAACAACAAAATAAAGATGGCCAAGATGAGGAATTCGAGCCCATCTTTCGTAGAAGTAGTAGATCCCCTACTCTCACCATCACTCCTAAATAACCAGACAAAACTGGAGAAAAGATAACCTCAAGGGAAACTCCGGCCACACAAGCACCATCAGCAAAACAAAGAGAAGGGAAGAGCACCCCAGTTGCCGCCACAGAAGAACCTCAAAACTCATCGAAACAGGAGTACATTACTCAAATGAGAATGGCAGAAGAGGAATTACGCCGTCCGAAAACATTAACAAATTTTATTTACATATGTATATTAATATTAATAGAAGAAATTATTTCAAACATATTCTTTTACTGAACAAATATAAACTTCTTCCTTCTACTCATTTCTTTTACAGGCTGCTGAACTGGATCCATACTAGAATCCCCGATATGCCCATCAACAACTTCACCAACGACTGGACCACCGGTAAGGCGGTTGGTGCTTTGGTTGATGCCTGCGCGCCCGGTCTCTGTCCAGACTGGGAGATGTGGGATCCCAAGGATGCTGTACAGAATGCTTCCGAGGCTATGGGTCTCGCCGATGACTGGTTGAATGTGCGTCAACTGATCAAACCCGAGGAATTGGTTAATCCCAATGTGGATGAACAGTCGATGATGACCTACTTGTCGCAGTATCCAAATGCTAAGTTGAAGCAAGGCGCGCCGTTACGTCCCAAGACCAATCCAAATAGGTGAGTTCGTATTTTGAAAAATTTATTTCGAATAATAAAAGTTACGCATTACCGTTAATATATATTTATAATAAATTATTAAATTTTCTGAGCGTGTACACATTTAAAAACTGAATTAACTGCAACTGGCACGTAACCTTTTTCAACTACAATTCAACTTACTTCTTTCAACGTTTTCTATTTGTATTTTTAATTAATGTTATATGTGTGTGCGCATACTATTTTTTCACATATTTGGTCGAACGCATAGTCGAGAATTATTCTGGGATTTTTTAACATTTTTAATTTTTTTTTTAATTTTTTTATAATTCAAAACTGGTTTTTGTGTGGAGGTGAGAAACTGCCTATAATTGAAATATTTTTGTTATTTTTTAATTTCTTTTTATTTTGTCTTTTTGCAATAAAATTTTTAATTTAACATTTTTTTTAATATTGATTTTTTTTTTAATATTTTAATTTTGATTTTTTTTTAATTTTGATTCTTCTTTTTCAATTCAAAACAGGATTTTGTGTTGGAAAAAAATACTAAACATAATATTTATTTTTAGTTCTTTTTTTTAATCTTTTATGAAATTATTTTTAATTAAAAAAGAATTGTATTCAATTTTATTGTAATTTTAATTTTAAAATTTTTTTAAATTCGGAACTCGTTGTGTTGAAGTAAAATAATACCAAACCAAATATTTTTGTTGTCTTTAATTTCTATTTTATTAAAAAAAAATTAATACAATTTTTTACTAAATATGTTTTTTAATTTAATAGTTTTACATTAAATGAAATTTAATAATTTTTTTTTAATTTTAATGCAATTTATTTGGATTTTTTAGTTATATATTTTTTTTATTTTTTGTTTTTTTGCCATTTTCCCATAAAACTGTTTTTGGCCTACAAATTCAAAAATCTAATATGTATTTTTTCTTCCTTGTATCTGTTTTTTCTTCTGTGTGTTTCAAAATTGTTTATTGGATATTGTTTTTTCACAAAAACCTATGCAAAACATGAAAACAAAAATTTCACTGAAATGAAAAAACGTAAAACTCAGCATTCCTCCACCGCGGTAAGTCTGGAATGCTTGCATATTGTTAATTTTAACTGCTCAACGCGGCTAAATAAGCACAGCAATTTATTTTGTTTGTATTGTTTGGAGAACAGCTTAACCGCCATTTACCAGTTATTTGGTTATCTTTTTCGTTTCTTGCTCTTTCTGCTAGCTACAGGCGTATTTCAACGCCTTTCTACTTGCTTGTTTGCTAAGTGTCATTATGTACTTCTCTAAAAATTATATTATGTTAAACTTTTAACTTTTTTGTTTCGGCAAATTCGCCTTTCAACGCACTGTTCAAGCAAATGACGCTATATTTTATATAAAATACATACATATATTGAGAATTGAGTGTAGTAATTACATCCAAAAAATTTTTGTTTTAACTCATAACCACCGGTATTGAACAGCAAAAATATACGAAATTGCGTTTAATAAATAATAACAGCCGCTAATAAAATAAGTAATTGCATATAACAGAATTCTATGGCACTTAATAGAATTTTACGCCAACAGCAAGAGAAACTGTTAAAATTCGAATGTAATGTTGATTAGCAGTAAGCAGCGCTGCTTTCACTAACAACAGCAGTCATTTGTGACTGTATTCTCTTTATACAAATCTTTGCATAGCCGCAGGCGCTTATTGTTAAAATGAATACAGCGATCGCAGAGAATGTTAAGAATATTCATTATGTATCATTTTCTGTTCTGGCCACCGCTCAAATATGTTAACTAACTGCACTGCACAGCGAATGTTACGGAATTGTTTGCTGAAGCAAATATTCAATATGAAGCTGCTCTGCTAAAATATGGTTTCAGTAAAAATGCACATCGACTGCAGCGTTTTGTTCATTAACAGCCATTACAGCGATTTTATAATTAATAACAATTAAATAACTATAGTAATTATGAAAATAATAAATATTTAAATAAATATTTTTTAACGCACTTGTCATTATGAAAAGCTCTGCCTTTTGTCTAACAGCCAATGCAGTAAAAATTAACAGAGCACTTGGCTAATAACATATTACAAGTATTTAAGGTAATCAATGAATAACAAGCTCTTGTAACAAAATACTGAATTAAATAAAAAATAAAATATTCTTTTAAATAAAAATTACAAAACTGAATTAAAACTATATTTTCCTATGTCTTTTTCTTTTACTTTTTTATAAAATAAGCTTAACAAAGAAAATATTTAGGGATTCCTATCGAAAAAAATGCTAAAATATTAAAAAAAATATCCTTGAGGACATTCAAAAAGATAAATTAAATCTATGATAGTCAATTAAGGGGTTAAAAAAAAACCCGAGTTTCTTTCTTTCATTGTTTTGAGGAGCTCGAAATCCTATACAAACCAAACCCCTTAATTTGGTCTTTATATTATTAGTTGCATATAATTATTCATTGATTACACTAAAAGTATTGCACTTTTTGTAGTTGTATTTACAGTAAAGCAATTTATTTAATGTAGATATTTGAAACATTTCTTTTTTAACTTGTTTGATCAAACTATAATGTCTGCAATCTATTTCTGAACAGAGTACGTGCTTATGGTCCTGGCATTGAACCAATCGGTCCTGTGGTGGGTGCACCAGCCAACTTTACGGTGGAGACTTTCTCCGCTGGCAAAGGTATAGTACACTTTTGTGCAATAACCCACAATTTTTAAATCCTACTTTTCCTTTCTCTGCAAACCCTCACAGGTTCCGTCGATGTCGATATCGTTTCGCCAAATGGTCAAATCGAAAAAGCCGATGTGCGCTTCAACAACGATAAGAATTTGACCTACTCCATCTCATATATACCCAAAGCTGAGGGTGAACATAAAGTGTTTGTGAAGTTCTCTGGTCGTGACATACCGAAGAGTCCGTTCCCCGTTAAGGTGGAGGGTCATGCCGGTGATGCTTCGAAGGTTAAAGTTACTGGACCGGGCATCCAACCAGCTGGTGTTACCATTACTAAACCGACTTTCTTCGATATTGACGCTAAAGACGCTGGACGTGGCGTACCCGAGGTGATCATCATCGACCCGGCCAACCACAAGACATCCGTGGCGGCTAAGGTACGTCAATTGGAGAACGATGTGTGGCGTTGTGAATATGTCGCCTCTACGCAAGGTCTACATTCAGTTAACGTCTTCTATGCTGGCAATCCCATACCGAATAGCCCCTTCCCGGTGAAGGTAGCGCCGCTGTCTGATGCGCGTAAAGTACGCGCTTCGGGTCGCGGTCTGCAGGCGAACGGTGTACGTGTTGGCGATGATGCCGACTTCAAAATTTACACCGAAGGTGCTGGCGAAGGTATACCGGAGGTGCGTGTGATCGGACCCGGTGGTGCTAATCAAAATATTGCCTTAACTAAAATTGATGGTTCTACATACGAGTGTCACTACTTCCCCACTAAAGAGGGTCGTTATGTTGCTATGGTCACTTTTGGTGGCCAAGAGGTGCCAAAATCACCATTTGAAATTAAGGTTGGACCTAAGAAGGAGTCTTCTATTGTCGCCTATGGTCCCGGTTTGAGTGGCGGTATCATCGGTTATCCCGCCGCTTTTGTTGTGGAAACTAATGGCGAAACTGGCGCACTCGGCTTTACTGTGGCGGGTCCATCGCAAGCAGAAATCGAGTGTCATGATAATGGTGATGGCTCTGCATTGGTCAAATACCATCCAACTGCTGTTGGCGAATATGCAGTGCATATTTTGTGTGATAATGAAGACATACCCAAGTCGCCATTCATTGCACAGATCTTGCCGCGCACAGATTTCCACCCTGAGCTGGTGAAGACATTTGGCCCCGGTTTGGAGAAGAACGGTGTAACAATTGGTAAACCACAAACATTTACGGTGGATACGTCCAAGGCTGGTTCAGCGCCCTTGGAAGTTGTGGTCGAGGATGTGTATGGAAAGCGGATACCGGTAGATATCAAAAATAATCCAGACGGCACAAAGACTTGCACATATGTACCAACTTCAGGTGTACCGCACACGGTTGAAGGTAAGTGAAATGATTAAAACCTTTATGATATTTATTTCTCAAATTTCTTCTTCACTGCAGTCAACTACGGCAGCGTGGCTACACCCAATGCCCCCTACCGTGTCTACGTGGGCGTCCCAATCGATGCCAATAAAGTACAGGCATTCGGTCCCTGGTTGCAGCCTGGCGTACGTCCTAACGCACCCACACATTTCAATGTGGACGCACGTGATGCCGGCGATGCTGAGCTGAAGGTGAAGATCGTGCACGAGGAGACCAAAGTGGAAGTGCCAAGCCGCATTATCGATAACGAAGACAACACCTACACAGTGGAGGTCATACCACCCACCAAGGGTGCCTACACCACCACCATGACTTATGGCGGTCAACCTGTCCCGCTCGGCCAGAAAGTGCTGGTGGAGCAAACATTGGATGTTACCAAGATCAAAGTTGACGGTCTCGAACCAAGTAAGTATGCAGTGCTTTTAATGCTTTATCTCGCTCTCTCATTTTTCACCTATGCATATCTGAGTTATATTGTCGAAACCAAAAACAAAAAAAAAAAAGAAAACAAAATAGCAATGGTTCAGTCAATTTAAGTGATAGTTTACAACAAGATACAAGAACAATACAAGGTCATCATCTAAGCCCAAAAACTTTCGTTACAAACTTATTCACGTACAAGCTGCACCATTGAATAGCCTCCAGCAGTTCCGCATCATTACGCGTGGCCTACCGAAAGCGGATCTCGCCGTCACCATTACCAGTCCATCGGGCAGTCGCATACGCGCACACGTCATACCCACCGCTGAGGGATTCCTCGTCAATTTCACACCCACCCAACTGGGTGAATATCTGCTGAGCATCTGTTTCGGTGGCACACCGATCGCGCCACGCCCATTCCGCCTGCAATGTCTCAGCGGCAGTGATTCGAATAAAGTGCGCGCTTTTGGACCCGGCCTGGAACGTGGTCTGGTAGCACAACCAGCTGAGTTCATAATAGATACACGTGGCGCCGGTCAAGGTGGACTCGGTGTGACCGTAGAGGGTCCCTGTGAGGCTGCGATTAATTGCCGCGACAATGGCGATGGCACATGCAATGTCGCCTATCTACCGACCGAAGCCGGCGACTATACTGTGAACATCACATTCAACGAACGTCACATCAGCGGTTCACCATTCCAGCCGGTCATCATGCCACTGCCGAACCTACAAAACACGCGCGTGAGTGGTATTGGCATACAACCACATGGTAGGATATTGAAATTTACGCAGGCATCGAATTATTTGCGTTCGATGTAGTTCTGATGCTTCGCCGTTACTGTTGTCAGCCAACCCGCAAGCGCATGCGTGACTCAAACAAGTACGATCAGCATAAAGGCCAACGCAATATTGAACTTTCTATGATTAAAACAAAAATAGCAAACGCCTACAAAATTAACCAAACGCTTTTGTGTGCCACAACAACTGGTCTTCCAAGCCAAACCAGTCTTACTTAACCCAAGCATTTACTGTGTTCGTTCGTTCGTTCGTTATTTGCAAACTAATCACAAATCTAACAGTAATTATGAATAATATATTCGATAGCATGTAAGCCCCGCCTGCGTGAGTTCGTAAGCCACCCAGTCATGGGATCTCGAACGCATGGCGATGCTTTGCCTAAACACTTACGAAGCGTATTCGGCAACAGTTTTATATTTGGGTCGTACTGAGCCTTAGTTCGTTTACATACGAAGTAACGTGAAAGTTAACAGCTCGGCAAATCAAAAGGAAAGCCGAGCTCGTTAGTTTTCACGCAGCTTCGTGCGTAAACGCTGTTACCTTCACTTTTACACTAATCGCATTTAAATGTTCTCTTCTATCATTTGTTTTGTGCGTTATTCGGCTCGCTGGCTTTGTAATAATTAACTAACACAATTCCTCTCTCGCTTCACAGGCGTCATTATGAATGCAGCCACGGATTTCATGGTTGACATGAGCAAAGTTGGCAGCGACATCGACTCAACGAAACTCTCCTGCGCCATCTTCGATCCCAAGGGTAATGTACTGCCTAGCAAGATTGTTTCGGGTCCATCCGATGACATCTTCCGCGTCGCTTATACACCCTTCGAGGCTGGTCGTCACACCATTGAGCTGCTCTACGACAACATTCCCGTGCCTGGTTCGCCGTTTGTGGTGCATGTGAAGAGCGGTTGTGATCCGTCACGTTGCAAAGCTTACGGTCCGGGATTGGAGAAAGGTCTAACGAATCAACAAAACAAATTCACCGTAGAAACACGTGGTGCTGGCAATGGCGGGCTATCGCTGGCCATTGAGGGTCCATCCGAAGCGAAAATGACCTGCACCGATAATCGTGACGGCAGCTGCGATGTCGAGTATTTGGCGACAGATCCCGGCGAATACGATATCACTATACGTTTTGCTGACAAGCATATACCCGGCTCACCGTTCCGCGTATTGGTCGAAGAGACGGTAGACCCCAGCAAGGTGAAAGTATACGGACCCGGCATTGAGCATGGCGAAGTGCGCGAAAGTGTGCCAACCTACTTCAATGTAGACGTCAGCGAGGCCGGACCTGGACGCATAGCCGTCAAATTGACCAACTCTGAGGGCATACCTGTAGATAATCTGCGCGTTGAAGATAAGAGCAATGGCATATATGCGGTGCATTATGTGCCGCCCAAACAGGGTTCAGTGCTGACGTGCCAAGTAAAGTTCGCCGACGAAGAGGTGCCATGCAGGTAAGACATAGTATTATAAGGCGAAATTTGCGGTCTTCACTGAATATTTTACTTTGCATTTCACAGTCCCTTCGTAATGACCGTCTTCCCCAAATCGGAGGCCACTAAAGTAAAAGTTAAGGGCGTCAATGAGAAGAAGAAAACACCTGCATCACTACCAGCCGAATTCGAGATCGACACCAAAACGGCCGGTCAAGATGACATTAATGTCGCGATCAAGAACCCGAAAGGTAAACAATTAGCGCCACGCATGGAAGAAGTTGGCAGCGGTACATATGTTGTGTCCTTCGTGCCCGACGAATGTGGCACCTATCACGTGAGCATCAAATATGGCGATAAAGATATTGAAGGATCGCCTTTCAAACTCGAAGCATTCCCCACGGGTGAGGCGAAGAAGTGCAAGCTGGTCGAAGAGGCGCCGAAAATACAAGCGTCGGGCAGCAAGAGTCACCTTACGGTGGATGCGCGCGATGCGGGCGATGGCGCGGTCACATGCAAGATCACCGATCACAAATCCGGACGGTACGTAGTGGGTTGAGGCGATGTAAAATGGGGATGGGGGTGACTGGCATTGGGGTGCAATTGATTATTAGTATTATTTAACTAATTTTTACTACATTTTCATTCACAGTGAAATCGTTGACATCGATGTCTTGGAGAAGGATGGCTTCTTCGACATTTTCTACGCGCTCAAGGATCCCGGTGATTATGATATCAATGTGAAATTCGGCGGCAAGGACATACCCAATGGTAGCTTCGCCATAAAGGTAGTTTAAAACAATTTTAATGCAAAGTTTTCAAATGTGAGGTTATGCTAAGCCAAAGGAAAGTGTTCAAATGGCAAACACTGTGTGAAATACTAGTCAAAGCGTATGCGCGGAAAATCTTAAATTAGCAATTATTTTCGAATTAAGCAAAAAACAAAGTTAACAACAATTAAATTAAAAACAAAAAAACAATATTTTTATGTTTGAATGTGTCATTGTCTTGTCATAAGTGAAAAGTGTCAACTGTTATGTGTTAAGCGTAAGAACCAATTACCGTTAAAGCACAAATACACGCAAACAATTTAAGTAAATGTTTTAAGCAGTTTATTTACTAAGTTAAGCGCCCATCAAGTGAAAAAATTTGCTTAGAAACTTTCAAAGAAAATCTATGCAACAAGCAATACTTTTTTACACTTAAAAAAACAAATGTAGAACTTTGTAAAACTCATGAATATGACATAAATAAATAAAATAAACAAATTTGGTACTCAAGAGCACCACAAAAACAACAAAAAACGATACTCGTAATTAGTTTCAATGAGCATGTGCAGTAGCGTGAAATAAATTTCGAGTGATGCGCGCTTTTTTCACACCAAATTTATGATTTGTTTACACGCTCTTACGCTTTGTTGCTTCAAATTTATTTGCTGCTTGTTAATTTATTTTTGTTTTCATAAATTAATTAATTTATTAATGGCTTTTAGTATTAAGCATAAGCTTTTAAGTTGTTTGTGTGTGTTTGTATTATAATATTTTGTTTCTGCGATTGGTTCGTGCGTTTGCGCAAACATACCGACACACAGACAGACAAACATACAGACATACAACAACACAAGCAACGACACCTTGTAATTTTTTTGTTTAATATTTATGTTTATTTACTTTATTTTTTTATACCACACTTTGTGAAATTATTTTCTAATTTAACACAAAATTAATTAGGAATTAATTAATTAAAAAAATTTTAATTAAACGCAAAATTAATTTAGAATCAATTTATAATTTTTTTTATTTAACACAAAATTAAATATTTATATTTTTAATTTTTTAATAATAAAATTTAATTTTTTTAATTTTTTGTTTAATTTAAATTTTTTTAATTAAACGCAAATTTAATTAAAAATTAATTAATATTTTTTGTTATGTAACACAAAGGTAAATAGAAATTAAAATTAAAAATGTTTAATTTAACACAAAATTAATTAAGAAATAATTAATTAAAAATTGTTTATTTTAACACAAAATTAATTAAGGCCTAATTAAATAATTGCTAATTTAATGAGTACACTCTAGTGTTAACCGTTATGTGTAATTTGCCAAATTAAATGAACGCTTTCTAGCCGCCGCCTTTATCGTGTGCAACGCAAAGCCTTATTTTTAAGCGCAATCGCAATTTTTAACGGCACATAATTGCAAAATGCAATTGGGTATATACACACACATATATATATGTATATATATATTTTTTTTTTTGAGATATATAGATGCATATATGTGTGTATGCACGTACGTAAGTGCACTGCAAGGAATTTAGCTGCGTCATCGCGTTTTAGAATGCCTTAATTTTAGCGCTTTTAAGTGACTGTCTCGCCATTGAATACATCTAGCTATAAACTAAATATAATGTTTGCCTGAATTCGCACAAAATGCATTTTAGCGCAAGTAAATAGGCAAAATATGAATAATAACAAGAACAATATAAATATGTTTGCAGTATACAGCGATGACTATGTATAAAGGAGATCCATTCACATACTACTGTGCCTAAAAAATAAGGTGACATTTGAATTTAAACTGCGCGCGTCGAAGGATTTTTTTGTTTTTAGGTTTAGGTTTTTACTGTCAGTCATATTTATGTCAAATTTCATGTCAAAATATTCATTAGTGTGTGAGATACGTGTCGTTTTGTGAGCTGCTAAAAGTAAGTTTTTTCGTTTTTTGCGATGTCGAAATTTGTTGAGCAAAGAATTTGCATTAAATTTCGTTTACGGAATCAATTTTCTGCTGCGGATACGTTGAGGATGGTGCAGAAAGCCTTATTAGAGACCTTGCTGATGAAGTTGGTATATCGAAAAGCTCAGCCAATACCATTTTGAATGATGTTTTGGGCCTCAAGCGCGTCAAATCTCGACTGGTACCGAAAACATTGAATTTTTTGGACCCGTTGAAGGGTGTGAAACGATGCTTTCCGACTACCAGGGTTTCATGAAATGCATTATAGCTGGCGATGAGACTTGGATCTATGCTTACGACCCCGAAACAACCGGTTAATCGAGCGAATATCGTGCCAAAAGAGAACCGAGACCAAAAAAATCGCGCCAAAGTCGCTCAAAAATTAAGGTCAGAGGAGATTCAAGCCGCAGCGAAGACGTAACTGAAGGCCATCCCGAAAAGTGACTACATCCAGTGTTTCGAAGATTGGAAAATCCGTTGGCATAAGTGCATTGCATCGGGAGGGGATTACTTTGAAGGGGATGAAATTGATTTGGAAGAATAAATAAAGAATTTTCAAAATAAATACAATGTCACCTTATTTTTTGGGCACAGTGTGTAGGTAGCTGCGTGAAACCGAATATTTAAAAACAACTAAAAAGTTTATAGGCCAATAAATATTACCTTACAATCCATTTTATAGTGAAAATATTTAAAATTTTCAAACCAAATGTAAATCTATTCTTTTTTTGGTTTAAAGTTTTTTCGTACATACATACATATATACATAATAGTTTTAATGTTCAAAAGCATTTTGGCACGCTCTAATGATATCATTAGTGGCTGTACATCATTCAACGGCATACCACTCAATTTATACTACGAAAGGCTTTAATTATGTTTTCTTAATGGTAAAGAGAATTCAGTAGTTGAAAGCAAAAAATATTGCTATTTAGTTTCAGTTTCTGTATTTATGAGCTTCTTTGTTCTTATTAGAGAGTTCAAGCACCTCTGAGTTAAAAACCACATTTTTATACGCTGAAGAGGGTATATTAAGTTTGCCATGAAGAAACCAATAATGAGTTCTGCTGTACGCGTCAAAAAATATATATTTTTTTTGCGACATCAAGGAAAATGATTTACCAGCGGCGGAGTTTTCGGAATTCTTAAATGAAAAATTCACAAAATACTGTTTAAATATTTACATTTGACATGCTGAATTGTCCAAAAAGATTATATGATCGCATATGTTAAAATATATATATTTTTATAAACCTCTGAAAACCTTCCAACTTCTTAAGTTTCCCCCAAAGGTCGGAAAGGAAATTAGTTTGATTTAGTCGACCGGGAGTTCCATCGACCTTTACACCTAAGCCTGGTACTGTTCATGAGTGAATTACATCTGCAGCTGTCACTAAAATTCGAATTTGTGAGTTTATAGGTAGAACTACACGATTATCAACATCTAGAAGGTGAAATCCGACTGAAGCTACGAATACTCAGATTTTATAAACGTAGAATTCGATTCATATATAGTTCCCACTAATGAATTAGCAACAGACGGATTTCTCCTTCTAGATGTTGATAATCGTGTAGTTCTACCCAAAAGGAAAAGTCGGAAACCCCAGAAAAAATATATACAGAGTTTTCTAATAAGAGGGATATTATTTCTTTCCAAAAAAAATACTAATTGTTAAGAAAATTCAAATGCTTATTATTTATTGAGAAATACAGTCAATACTCAAATGGCCTTCACGACTTCTTTTTCCGTAACAAATTCGATGAACCGAATTTTCGTGTATTTTTTCCACTGAATTAAGTCGTGTGTTCTGAATAGCACGTTCAAAATTGACTTCTAAAGCTTGAAGAGCATCTGGTTTATAGCTAAAAACCAATAACTTCAAATAACCCGGAAAGAAGTAACCTAATGGTGTTAAATCACAGATCTTGGAGGCCATTCAATGTCACAATTTCTTGAAATAATCGAATCTTCAAAAATTTTATCACGATAATTCCATTGTTGCACGTGCTGTGTGGCACGTAGCCCCGTCTTGTTAGAACCAGATGCTGTCAAGATCAACTCCCTCCAATTGCGGCCATTTAAAGTTGGATATCATCAATACATACCACTCTCCATGGACAGTAACATTGTCACCTTCATTTAGAAAGAAGATAGACCAAAAATCACACCAAAACTGTCAATTTAGGTGAATGTAATAGTTCTTTAGAAGGACTTTTGAATTTTCTTCGTACTAGAATCGAGAGTTTTGTTTATTTACCGCACAACTTAAGTGAAAATGAGCGTCATCGGAGAAGATAATTTTCTTAAACAAAAATTTATCGTTTTCAAGTTGTTTTAAGGCAAAATCAGAAAATCCACGACGTTTACGGAGGACCAATGGCTTCAATTCTTGACTGGGAACAATTTTTCACGGATTTAAGTCCGAATCCTTTCTCAAAATCTGCCAGGTTGTGGTTTAAGACAGTCGCAACACTTGAGAATGGTTTGAATCGTCACTGTGCGGTCTTCAGCAACACTTGTCGGAACGACAGTAATATTTTCCTGACTGCGGACGGTTCTTTGCCCTACTGGCACTTGACCATTAAAAATGGCCGAAACGACAGTTAGAAATCATATCATCTATTTTGGAAATCCCTTTTATAACTGTGAATGATATTATAGCTTCAGTAAATATGTCAAAAAATTATTTAAAAAAAAAATTTTAACTCGAATTTCGAAACCAAAACAATTTTCTTTTATCTAAGGCCTTATAAAAAAAAATTTACATTTTTCTTTAAACTTTTGGCTTTGATTAGAAGATCAAACGAAAAAAGTGTTTTCTATATTCATATACCATATTTTTTAAAAGCTTTAGTCTTTATAATACAATCAATTAAACTTTGTAAATAATATCAAAACTACTCACTCTGCCATAATTCTTCTTTTCTTGGTGAACTATGTGCGCCTTCGAATTCATCAGAAGGTAGAATACCATAACTAGTTTGAGTGTTTTCTTTGACATCAAATTAAAAAAAAAAAAATCCTTTTAATGTTGGATCATAAAGATTATCTAATACCAAGGCGAATTCTTAGAATAGTTAATAAAAAAAACCGATAATAAATAAATTAAAAAAATCACTTATAATTCTCTAGTTTCTGAATCTATAAAAAAGAGAGAACAAAAATTCTGAAAACACTCAGAACTCACAATAAAATTCGCAGATTCCAGCAATAGGATAAATACTTAAATAAGGACTTCGCTGCGACCTACAATATATTGTGTCCTCCAGGAATAGTCTTAACAGGGTCTTCCAAAAGCCGAAAATTACCGAAATATTTGAAAAAATAATAAAATAAACTTAATAATCCTTCATAAAATAAAAGGGAACATTGTATATACTATTTGTACAAGTACTTACCTGTTTTGAACATAGAGAACAACTGTATACAATAACTAAAGGGTGGGCCATATAAAATTTTAAATTTAAAAAGTCAATAAAAAAACGGCTTGATATTTCTCAAAGGTCTAACATTTATTTAAAAGGTTGTTTCATGAAATTTATTTGTGGAAAACAATTTCGGACAAATGACCACCACGGCTGAGTTTACAGCTGCTTATTCGATCCACCCAGTTTTGGAGTAGTTTCTCGATGGTTTCAAGCCTTATGGCAGCTAAAGCAGCTTAAATCTCGTACTTTAGATCTTGAATTGTTTCTGGATGGTTGGCGTAACATTTATCTTTAACAGCTCCCCACAGAAAATAGTCCAACGGAGTTAAATCGCAGCTTCTGGGAGGCCAATTCACATCACCTCTTTTGCTGATTATGCGATTTTCGAAGATAGGGCGTAAAAGATTGAGTGTAGCGTTTGTTGTATGGCACGTAGCGCCGTCCTGTGCCCCAAATGCGACAATTCTGCTTGGTAACGTAACCATCGAGGTGGAAATGAGCCTCGTCCGAAAAGATGATTTTTCGGTCAAATTGACCATTCTCGGTCAAACGAACTTTGGAAAAACGTTTTCAATATTTCCCAGTTTTCTTCTAGTGAATAGCGACCCATTTCGTAAATCTTAGACTTTTTACTGAATATCTGTCTCTTTCCGAATGGTATTTGACGTTTCCAATGTCGAAATATAGATAATTCAAATTTAAAACGTTAGATGGCCCACCCGTTACTTAGGTAAATGATTGCTTTAACCTTACTAGTTAGTAAGTTTATGATATTTTCGTTTCAATATTGAGGCCCAATTTTTACTTCCAAACTAAAAAACAACTCTTGTTATAACACAGAATATAATTATCTATATATTAATTAACCCTCTGTGTAAACAATAAATTTTAGAAAATTGCCTTAAGTGCCCTGCACAAAAATGGATAATTAATTATTGGCATGCTCATTACTGGGCAATGCGCCCAAATGTGCCGCCATCACGCGCCAAGTTAGCAGTCGCGCAGAACTTAACAAATAACTTTAGGATTAACACCAAAGTCAGCGATCATATGTTCGAGATCACTCTGCTGTTTTTTGATACAAAAGCTAGACGCAAAATTCTGTTTAATTTATTATTTTAAAAACAGCACATAGTCACTGTCTAATTGCTAATTATTCAAGATTAGCAATGTGTGTGCGTACTTTTGTCACTGATATACTTTCGTGATAATCAAATCTGGCATATGTGCATATTCTTTAGGTGAAAAGGGATATATTTTTGTCTGCATGTATGTGTGTGTAGACCTCGCATTTGACGTGCAAAATGATTGGCAAACGTCAAGTGAGATTTGCTACTTCGAGCGTTAAGAAGTCTGGCAAATGAAGCAGACTAACACACCAAAATGCAACTAAAACAAAATAATGTGCATGGGTATTAAAGGGTGACTTGTTATGTGCTGGCTGATATTTGTTTACATGAATTTATAAAATTTATATTGTTTTAGTTATTTTTTATTAACAATTTTTCCAACATAAAACTCAATTCCTGAAAGTAAGCTCACATTTTCCTTATATTTTATTCAAATATCTAATATTTAAAATTTTTTATTTAAGAAATTAGCAATTTAATTTTTTTAAGTTTAATTTTATTATTTTTTTTTGCAAATATAATGTTTTTATTTTCTATTAACAAATTTCTCCATGGAAGACCCGATTTCAGAAATTAAAATTACTATTCAAAGTTCACTGAATTACATGAGCCACCAGGTCGTATGAGTAACAGGAAGTACTTTCTTTTTTAATAATAGATTTACTCACTGATATTTATTAAAAATTTTAAATTTAATAAATTCAGAAAATATTAACCAAAAATACTGTAAAAATGTTTAAATTAATTTTATTATCTATTTTGTCATATTTGTTGTTTTATGCGCTAATAATACATACAATACTTGATAGACATGGCGTATGAGTAACATTCATATCATGGTTATTGGGTTGATTGTTAGTTGATAAATATTCGAGAGAAGGAAACAGTCATATACATCAACAACATTGCAACATTGAAAATAGTTTTAAAATTCTGCAAATGCTTAAGAGCATTCAAAACAATTTTTTTGGAGCATCTGATCTAATTCGCAATTTCTTTGTACGTCTTAGCAGACAAACGAAGTTCAAAAATACAGCTGCGTAGGACAATGCAACAATTTTACTCATATTTCAATATTACTTTGTAAAGTTAATTTTTTCTGAATAAAAAAATTATTGATTCTTTTGGCTAAATTGTTATTCAGAAAAAATTAAGTTTACAAAGTAATATTGAAATATGAGTACAGAATTTTCGATTAAACAAGTATGAAGCTTCCACTTCCTGTAAATGAAACTCGGATCCAGGTAGCAGCACTATTTCAAAAAAAAAAAGTTTTTCTAGCTGATATATATCAGTTAATATTTTTTTTTAATTTTTCAAATTTTGCAAAATTCTCGAATTTTATTTTTTAAAATTTTTTGGTGATATTATTTGGCAGACCTTGTATATGTAACTAATTATATACATATATATGGCACTTCGAAGTGGTCGTTTCTTCTCGACATTATAATTAATTTCGTAATCTAGTATCCCACCTCAGAGAAATATTATGAAATTAAATATGAAAAATTATTGTTCCGACACGATTTAAATGAGTGAAAATAATATCTAAAGTACAATATAATTAATGGCAACGAAAACGCGATCGCAACTGGCAGACGGATAATTTATGAAAAAAATAAACACTTTTCAATTTATTTTATATTTTCTTTATACCCTTTAATGTTTTTTTAATTAGAAGTCTTTATTTTGCTTGTCAAATATAAAAATAACACAAATCAAAAGTAGCAAAATTATAGAAGAAAAAAATTTTATAAAAAAAAAACAAATATTATCTTTGCAAATTTTATTTTTATAAAAAAAAAAAGAATATCTGCAAAAAAAGTTTTTTTATGAAACAAAATTTTTTAAAAAATTTAATAAAATGTTGCTGTAAATTATTTATATCGATTGAGTTTAGCCAAGTAAAGAGCTACTACTTCAAATAACATGGGTCAACACAAAATTTGACCTTATCTTCAAAGCAGTAAATTTCCATGTTTTAGGTCGTAATTAGACGAAAAAAATATATGCCATAAAAAAGTTTGCTTTTTTATTTAGGAAAACGTCTTAACGATAGAATAATTATATATAATTATTATATAGTATTATTACTATAACTTTTACAAAAGCAAACTTTATAGGAAAAAAAGGTATTTTCTTATTGTTTTTGTTCACAATTAGTCAGGAAATCATAAAATAAATTTAAGGACAAAGAACGAAAATTTTTTTGTAGAGTCGTGTAATACTTCTAGTTGAAAATACTAAATTACTCTTTAAGCATCTGCAGCTGTTTTCGATTCGTCTCTTTGCTGATTGCTATATCAAAATATTTATATAACACAGCAAAAAAAAATATTCAACTAAATTCAATATAAGATTATAGGTTAGGTAAGGTCAATCTGATAGGCCAATTTGACACTCATACACCAGTTTTGGTCTTTTGCGATACCTGATGGAGTTCAGTTGTATCATGCCATTAGAACGCCAGATGCTTACAGCGCGGTCTTGCCAATGCGGGACAAGTGCACAAAAGATGCGCCATTGTTTCCCTAGTGCTCCGCTCTAGACATTTGCTGCAGTCTTCTCGATCTGTCAGCCCCATCATGCGAACGTGTGTCGTCACTAGACAGTGACCAATTAGTATTCCCATCATCCATGATGGCTGCTTGACTGTCTACAAGATAGTATATGGATACGCTTTTAAAGTGATAAAATTTCTGAGTATTCTGTCAAGCTTTGATTATGCCAGTTTATTATATTTATATCAGTACTTGTTCGATACGTCACTCTCCAATTTATAACGAACAAATTAAAACGAATAAAGTAAACAAATAAGTGCATGGAGTGGTGCTCTTCCAGTTAGCTATGTTTTGTATGCATTGAGATTTAGCAAAGATGGACTTTCAAAAACTTTGAGCTTTGCCATTTTAGCATTTAATATACCATATAAAACAAAAATATTGAGCGATTGCACTCACTATTGGTTGAATACACTGCTGGGTTGCAAATTAAAAACTCACTACTTTGTGGTATATACAAAATGTGTCGAAATTCGAAATAGCGAACTTAAAAGTGTTGACAGCGGCAGCAAGAAAAATTTAAGATTGCAAAAATTATAAAATCGTAATGAAATTAAAAACGTCCATATATACATAGCAAGTGCTTTTATATATGATAGAATTATATACGCGCGCACATAAGCAATTCATATTTAAGTAAACACACATACACAAACACACACAGAATAATTTGTGCCAAAGCATGTTGCAACAACCAAAACAAAAAAGTCGAGTATATGCAACAGCTGCACTGTGCCACCTCCCACAGCATTTACACACACCATTTGGATATACATACAACAAAGTATACATAAGAATTATTCGAAACTCGCTCAAAAACAAATTCGAAATTCTTGAAAGAGAACAAAGTCAACGTAAAATATTTGCAATCGCTTAACTTTAATTACAATAATTGCTATGTACTAGCATTTCGTACTTGTGTATATAAATTCAGGTATGCATATTAAATTCTTGCTATAATATGTAATATATATTTATATATTAATGTTTTGTTTTGTTTGGATCGTGCATTGATTGCTTGTGTGTCGATTAAAGCGCCGCTAGACCGTGCTGCGGCGTGCCATATGGTTGTTGTTTCTATTTTTTTGTTGAAAAAAAATTTTGCTTACAATTAACACTACATATTTGCCCATAACGGTACACCTATGCACATATAGAAGTGCCCGGGTCTATGCAGGTAAGAACATTTTTAATTAGGGACACCTTTTTCACTTTCGAGGGTTCGAGGCCGATCTAAAACCTGTGCCGTGCTGTGGGTCCGGCACTCAGCCGTAGTGCGACTCCACACTGAATTGAATTTTTCAATCCTAGCTGCCTTTAGGTTTAAACCACAGCCATCACGAATTTCCCCAAAGGGCCAAGCCCAATGTGCAGATTGGAGCGAACTCTAAGAGCTAACTACTCCCCGGAGTACCAAACTTAAGTCTCCGTTCGGACCTTGCATCTTTTGCTACTATCAGTTGAGCACCCCACAAACTCAATGACTAATGACATTTACGGCTGGAACATCAAATGTCTTTTCATTAGAAGGAAACTCAGCCAAAGTCTATAATATCATTTCAAGCTGGGTATTATAGCACTATTTCTGACAAAGACTATTATGAAATTTCTAAGCAAGCCAAAAATACAGACATAGAACAAATGGATTTTAGTCGCCTCTTACGACAGGCATACCTTACCGAGGGGCAAATTTTACCCCCTGCCCACTAGAGGAAAGGGGTTATAACAGTTCGCAAATTCTAGTTTAACGTAACGATTTTTCTAATTTTTTAGCCAAGAACTAATATATTTATAGAAATCTTTTTTATCGCCTTCAAAATACAGGAATACTCCTGAGCCAATGCCAAAACCCATTTTTCAATTTTTCATACACTTCTCATAAGTTTCGTCTAGGATAGCCTTCGTTTTGTTCAGCGAATTGTGATTTTTTAGTTTCTTATTTTTGATTATTGGATCGTGTCTAGGTCATATTCGTAAACACATAACTCGTTACCAGTAATGTTGCATTTGATGAATGTGGAGTCCGCAGATACAATGTCAAGCATCTCTTTTGAGAGTTCCATTCAACGTCATTTCTATCTTGACACGCTTAATATCCAAAACAATAATCAAAATGTATTAAGTCGATCTATAAAAATTTGGAGATCCCTTGGTATTCTCTGGAGCCAATACGTAGACTTTCAACTACTGTTTCCTTAACTTTTTCGATGTTAGCTCTTAATAGAATTAGAGAAACGACTCGCTTGAGTAAAATCTTTGTTGGCTTCACGACCTTCCCTGAATACTTTGTGTCGCCAGATATTATGTTCGCAATAAAGTTGACGCCCAAAAATACTTTTGAAACATTTTCAACGATTCCTTAGCCCTGATTGCATTCAAAACACAAAATTTCAATCGTTGTTCAATTTGTTTTTTCAAAGGAAATAAACAGCACACTCATTTCTAAATTAAGATCAAACCACGAACATAAAAAGGTTATACCAAACCAGGAAAAAAAAGTTTATTGATTCGACTTGAGGTTTACGTTACCTCAGAGAGATAGCTAAGGTCGCTAACACTGATTATGGCCCGACACAATTATTTTTGGTTTATGTTTTATATTAATTTTATTAAATCTGCTACCGGAATCGAGTATAATATTATTATAATATTATTTATTCTATGTGAAAGGTGTTCTAGCGAAATTGAAAACAGCTGGAGCAATGAATTTTTTCAGCATTTTCTTTTCCGATAAACATGTTTTTTGAAGCGATTCTTATACTTATATATTTATAAATAAGTAAATAAATATATGTACATATACATATATGCCCCCCATTAGGGTGTCTCTTATATTCCAGGTTGATTTTGTTTTTTTCCAAACGCCTCTGAGATTTCGGTTTTTGCCTTAAACGAAGGACCCAATGTAAACAAACTCTTTATTTTCAATTCAAATTGTGCCTAAATCCCATTACTTTTCCCATATATTTTTGATATTTTGCAATTTATTTTTTATCTACAAAGTTGATAAATCTGCAACTTTGAATAAGTGATTGTCTAATGCAATGTCCTGTATAAATACGAGTACAGTACAACATTACGTATGAGCAACACAAAATCACTTGGATGAGTGCTCAGGTCTTTTGATATATAACTTTAACTGCTGTACCTTTTAAAGAAGCGGTTTTATGGACAAAATTATCAAAACTTTTTTTGTAGATTGGACAATTTTGTATTAGAATAACACTTTTTCAAAGTTGTATATTTACTTGCTTAATGCGAATTATCACAAAATCTCATGTTATAGTCAGAAATATCTTTTAGGCATGGTTTAAATTGAAAATGAAAATCATGTTTAGGTTGGATCTTAATACTTAGAACAATAACTTAAAGCTTGGAAGGCGTTTGCAAAACCAAAATTAATTTGAAAAATAACGGACAGCTTAACGTAAATACAGTTGTAATGAATATCCATCATGCCCACATGTTAATTTGGCATTTTCAACACGAATATCGTGCACACTTAAACATAATCAAAAAAAAAATAAAATAAAATAAAATTTGAAATTTATACATTTTTCGAAATTTCAATTAATTTTGGTTTCACCGCTACATCAACAAATACACACGTACACATACACCGCTGCAAACAAACACACATACACACTTACTAGCGCTGCGGGTGATGCATTCAGAAAATTTTTGATTTGAATAAAAGTATTTTTAATTGGGAACAAAAATAAAAACTCATAAAAAGTTGCTTTCGGAAGCCAACAATATCTAATAATGGCAGCCACTTTGGTTGCTACCAGTGTGTGTGTGTTTGTAAGGTTGCTTTGCTTGCAATTTCCGCCGCCGGTAATAATAAATAAATAAATACATAAAAATGTATACATGAATATATACATATATGCCTATATATACCTATATATTATATTATATGTACATATGGGCGCCTGCATACTTCTATGCCGCCGCAGAGCGCGTGACAAGTCAGGCGTTGCCCGCCAACACCAATAACGCAATGTCCGCCCACCGACAGTAGACGACAACTGTTGTCGGCACACACTATAAACATATTAATATTTATATATACTTATAAGCATGTGTATGTGAGTGCAACGGTACAAATATAAAAACTACTAGCCGAAACTACTTGGTAACACAACTCAACACTCGGTCTACCAATTGTCCTGGCTCACCTACAAACCCTCACACACACATTCACTCACACACTTGACTACACTCATATGCCTATATTGCATTAAAATATCACTTTCACGATCGTATTTTGACGATCGCCTCGCTTTCGTCTTCACTTAGTCCGTCCGTTTGTTAGCCAAGCAAAGCCAGCGACGGCCAACATCATCACTGCCAGCCATCATCATACGGTACAAGCAAAGTCGACACCATTGACGAGCGAGATCGTG
This sequence comes from Bactrocera zonata, assembly GCA_037783105.1. NCBI lineage: Eukaryota > Metazoa > Arthropoda > Insecta > Diptera > Tephritidae > Bactrocera > Bactrocera zonata. Next base: position 21,545 of record JBAWJQ010006289.1, on the reverse strand, counting down.
TCGAGAGTGTGTGAACATTTCCAATTGAAGCTTTGTACGCAGCAAACAAGTGTCCACTAAACGCAAAGTCGCAAAGTGTTCGAATCGCAACGAAAGTAGTCCGTTCACTACAAGTGTTTTGGGTAGTTTGACCAGCGAAGTTTCCAAGTTCCCCACAAATTAATAGACTTTTGTGCTTGTGCAAGGAAAAGAAGAATATACAGAGAATCAAAAAATAAATAACTGTAAACCCTTGGCTTTTATTGCAGTGCTATAAACACATACAACAAAAACACATACGGTTGATATAAAGGTTGGTGTGCCAATTGTACTGCCATTGCTTTTCAATAATTTCGAAAATACCCAATATATTGGTATATTGATTAATAGAGAAAATACAAAAAAAAAAAATAATATTAATTTGTATGTATATATTTTGTGTTTCGAGTGTGTAAGTCTCGCAAATAAGACTGCAGCAATCGTCAATCGTTTCGTGGTAAGCCATTAGCAAATAAGGGCGATGCGGCATTTGGTGGTTTGGGTGTGGCATTTTCAAATAAAAAATATTTTGTAAGTTGCAGATATGCATATTTGCGATTGATTTGTGCTGACAGACACCATACAATGTGTCGTATTGATTACTGTTTTTTATATACACACACGTGTGCAGTGCATAAAATTAAAAATTGCATTTCATTTTCAAACTTTCAAAATATATTATTTCTACCAAAATTTAGATCTATTTTCTATAATTTATAAATTTATTTTTCTATAATCATCACTACATATAATTTTTTTTTTTTTTAATTTATTGAGCAGAAATAGAATGGTCACATTTAGCGTGGGAGATTTGAAAATTTTCCACGTTAAAAAGTTCGCACGCCTCAAAAATGTTTGCCTCAGCAGATTTGCACAAACATTTCGTTTTTTTTTTTTAATTTTTAAAATTTTTACCTTAAATAAATAAATGCTTTGAAGTATTTAGCTCATAAAATCCTAAAGTTTGCAAAGAATTATCAAAAACTTAAATTTTTTCTTAATATTTAAGGGGTTATATACAGTAAAAAGTCTAAAAAAACACGAATTTTCCAGAACTTTTTTTTAGATTTTTGTTTTTTAATTTATTGATCCAAAAATTTTTACACATATTGTAGTATCTTTTAATTGTATTTTGAGACGTGGTTCTAGTAAAAATAATCATTTGAAAAGGAATTATGTCTGATCTCCGGAAGCTCATATCAAAAAAAAAGTTTTACGGTGATCACAGTATCTCCGAAATTAAAAAACCAAACAGATTTCGTAAAAGTAATACTAAATCTAGTACGTAATCGAAGGAATAAGCAAAATAAAATTTTTTGACAAAATGGCGGTTTCTCAAAAACAAAATAAAATTTCGGTTTTAAATTGTTTGTAAAAAATTTTTATCGGTGAAAGAAAGTCTTCGATTAATTACTAAAAAATTATGGCTAAAAAATAATGGCAACGTATGGCATAATGTAAGATTTGAAAATTCATGTTCATACATGAAAATTTTACAAAAAAATAGTGTTTCCTGGAGGAACCGCCAGGCGTTTAAAGGTTAAGATCTCCAAAAATTAAGCAAATATTTTTAAAATTGTCTATACTGCATCCTACAAGACAACTCTGAACAACTGATTATCTTTTCATACCTACTTCTTGGTAACAGTTTTTTCGTATACTCTGCAGAAAATATTGCACACATATTACACTAGTTTACAGTCATTTGTGTCTGAGCTGTTAGAGGCTGTTTGTTGCTAATTTTGAATAGATAAAGCCGAAAATGATAGTGAAAGTTTGCTAAAATGTGGGCTTTTCGTATTGTAGCCTGGGGACTACCACCAGTTTTGAACTCAAATTCATAATCAGGATACTTCGAATATCCCACAGACCTCTTAGTATAACAGCCACAAATTTTTCCGATTTTTTGAGTAGGTTTATTATATAACATAAAAAAAATGCTCAATTTTTTCCAGCAGTTCTAAAATGTTAAGTTCAATATATTATTTGCTAATATTGATGGAGACACGATATTTACTCTTGCTTATTATCGGCATTTAGAGGGTGTGTTGATTTAACTCAAATTCCGAGCCAATATTTCCGTCAATAAATAATATTATTTTCTCAAAATGGGATGAACGCCTAAGTAGTCAGTTGCCTCAGTTTCCTAATATATTTGTGAATTTTTTTTTATAGGTCATACTTAAATAAAATAAAAAAAAAAATAAAACATTCTTATATATATCAAATAAATTATAATATATTATAATTTTAATTTATAATTTACTTTCCAAATTTAAGAAAGTGTACCAGGAATTACGTTCTTAAAACTTTCTTAAGAAATTGTTCCAAAGCCGAAGGCCTTGGCAGCCAGTGCTTTAGTTGTAAAGTGGAATAATTATTTATAATTATTACTCTTGTAAATAAATAAATAAAAAAAATGTTCCATACAAACTTTCAGGAAAATTTTTAAATTATTTCCTTACTAAAAAAAAAATTAGAAATATAAATTTTAGTTTATAGTAATTATTTTCCAAATAAAAACCACTCATGAAATGTCATTAGTTAGGAAATTGGTTGAACACATTCTTTCTAGAAAACTATATTATTGAAAATTAAATGTATGGAAAATAATTATTTGTATAATTGTTACAATTCAATCCTAGCTGTTGTAATCTTGATTATTACAAAAGGGAAAAGTAAGAAGAATTAATAGGACGGAATTAATTACCTTTGGTAATTTTTGAAAATCGTTCGAAATTGTTTATTCATAGCAACAGATAATAGTAATAGAAATAAAACTGAAATAGGCTTTTTTTATTTTCATGCATACTACATTTAGTAGTTTAGAACTTTTAATCAGTTTAATTTTCCTCGTTTACTAAAGCTCTCTCGATTCCATAAAAACAAATAACATTTTCAACAATAATAATGTTTCTTGTCAGGTTTTTCTCATTTCTTTTGAAAAATTTACCCTAAGCCGGATCAACTGAAACAGCTATGCCTCTGTGAATATTCACTGATGCTAGCCGTTGACTCTCTCTTGACATTTTGTATTCCGCAATTAGTTTTCTATTATTTTCAAACAGGAAAAACTTCGTTTACTTATTGCTATTAACACAGACAAGAACCCAAGATTGGAAATGCTTGTCTGAAAATCGTTGCTTCCACATCCTAGCTCCATAAGGAAATTTTCTTTCGATCATTCGATAATTTTATCACCGAACGCAAACAATGCTTCACTTTTTTTTTTGACAAAACCGTAATATGAAAAGAAAACTGAAAAATTATCAAAAACTGATTTATGGTTTAAAAACCTGCTCTTCAAGTGAGTAATACTCATATATGTAAGTGTCGAGAAAATAAATGTTAGTTGCAATGCGACAGTTTTATTCAGGATCCTTTTTCAAGCCTCGAAGTTGTTAAAGTCTATTTCCGGAATAGCCTTCAATGCGCGTAGCGATTCACGTCTAATGGCTACAATTGACTCAAAACGGTTTTCCCGCAGCGGTCGTTTGAGTTTGCTGAATAGCCAGAAGTCACACGAAACTAAAGCAAATATGCTAGTTACGGCACGATATTTTCTGAAAATTTGGCGGAAAACTCTCGAAGCATCAATGCGGTATTTAACTGTGCATTGTCGTGATGCAAAAAGATGTAGTCCCTAAATTCCGCCCACTTTTCCACAAATAGCTTCGTGCAAACGGCGTCTAACACTCAAAGAGTATTCCTTGTTGACAGTCGGTCAACAACCGGTCGGAAGGAATTTAGAGTGCTCCACACCTCGATATTCAATGAAAACTGTTAACAGTTTTTTTCGGCCTTAGCTGAACTTTGCCATAATATTCGGACGTATGTTTCCGGATCGTAGATCCAAGACTCAATGCCAGTAATAATACGTTTCACGACAAGCTGGTAGTCAGAAAGCATTTTTCACAAACCTTAACGAGACGCTGTTTTTCGAAAAAACAGTTTGTGAGTTTGGAAACAATCGTTTTTCCACTTTGCTGCTCTTTCGAAATGGTTTTCGCTGATTCTTTCGATATTCGAACTATGCCAACAAGATGTCTGACTGTTAATCGTCGATTCTCAAGCACCAATTCCTTTATTTGATTGACGTGTTGATCATCAGTTGATGTTGATGGCCGTCCTGGAAGTAGTTCATCGTCAACGCATTCTGAACGACAAAAATTTATCACCGTAAGCCTTTTCCAACATTCTGAACGTTTCGGCACCAGAAATTTGATTTCACACATAAAATTTAATGAAACTTCTTTGTTGAATAATTTCATTCATGTAAAAATCGCCGAATCCAGTTTATGTACTTCAGAAAGACAAGCGCAAACTAAACACTAGTGATTATTTTGATTTGAAATTTGGGACAGATGCCACTGACAGTTATATAAACCTAGGAAAAAAATTCATCGAAAGGGCTTTCGCGCGAAATTTAAATTAAAAAGTCTAACTATTTGTTGCCCACAGTAGTACATTTTCAAGGTGTTCGTAGATTAAAATAAAGTTTTTGTCTGCATTTTGCTGCATTTCTTTAAATTTCTTTATCTTTTAATGCTTCTGCCAACTCTCTATCAGATGATTGTAATTGGAAAATAATATATATTGAAATTGTTCGGAAAGGTTCCATGTAGTTGACATATATGTATATCAATTCATAGGGTAGTAGTAACATAAAAACAGAGCCCAGAAAATAATTTTAATTGAAATTCAGACGACTTAACGAAGTAACATCAGTATTAAAAATATGTCCTAGAACTAATCAATAATTTCCAAATAAATTCTTCTCGAATCCTTTTTGTCTATTGGAAAATATAATCATATCGTAAATTTGCCTCCACAAAATGAAAAACATGTTTGACTAAGGTTATTTTTCCTTTCCTCTATATTTCCTTCAACGCCAAGTAGTATATAAAAAATGATTGTACGAATATGTTCGCCAGCCGGAAAAAATATATTAATTGGAGCACTTTTTAATTGTTGCTTTTTTCATTCATTTGACATTGCTCAAGGTTGTGCTTAAGAGTCACGTACAAATTTTGAACGAAGATAATTTTAACACACAATAAGTTAAATGATTCCGAAATTATTGTATATGTCATAATATTTTCCAAAATAACTATAAATAATATTGCTAATTTCTTCAATTATACACTTAGCTCTGACTAATGCTGCATGCTTTCGAAGGCAGCGGAAAAGTAATAAATTCAATATATTATGTTGAAGAAAAAAAGCAATAACTTTTGATGTATGAAATGGCGCTTGTTATAAATATGTGTGAAAAAAAAATTAAAATAAGAAATAAAAATTAGTTTTAAATTAAAACATAAATTGAATATAATTTCGAATCGAAAATAGTGCGAGTAGTAAACAAAAAATAAAAAAAATATAAAAAAATTATAAAAAAATATAAAAAAAATATAAAAAAATCATTTTGATATGAAATAGCATTGATTACACTGTGATAGTCAAAAAAAAAGACAAGACCAAATTCGACGGTTTCCCCCTATTTCGGGTCCTACGAATCGAACTGCGTCATTACTTTTTTGAGTTACAATCATGGTTTCATACAAAAATTTTTTTTGAAGTTTTTCATCAAAGTGGCCCATTGTAAGAGAAAGGCACATTTTTCTTCGGTCTCTAACTTTTTTAATGTTGACTTTTTTGGTAAACTTTCTTTGGCAAAGCTTCTCAGAATAAGTCCGTCTTTAAGTTCTTAGATGACTGTAAACCCCAAAATCAATGTTTTTTGTGTCCTTATAGCCAATATGTCGAAAAAACTGAAATTTAGTCCATTTTTTTTTATGTTTTTTCCCTCTCGTTTCGTCAATATTTTAATTTACCCTTTGATACTTATACATGAAGTGACATCTTGTAATAGTAAGAAACTTAAGCAAAGACAACGTTCTAAGCAAACTAACCATTAGAAAAAAAACTTGACAAAATTTGTATTTTTTAAAAAAGCTACACTAACTATGTTTGTGTGCCATTTTTTTTTTTTTTTTTTGTATCTTATAAGTGTTATCAATAAGTATCATTAATTTGTACACAATATTTAAATTAAATTTAACAAGACTTATCTATCAATGTCTAACACAAATCAGCAAGCAACGAGTCAAGCTTTTAACCACTGCACTGATAAGAAATAACAACAAGTAACGTTTGAAAGAAACGTTAAATGCTTGCCTAAGAGTCAAAATTTAAGCATAGATTGCAGTAATTAATTTGACTTTGACTTCGCGGAAAGAACATTGTTTTAGTGAATTGTATATTAAGAAAATAAATTAAAATGAATAAGTGTCCAATTGGCCTATCGTTGTTCTGCTACGTATGTGGAAAATTTACAAGCCCTCGGAGTAGACGCAAAATATCTTCGGGAACTGCCGGCATCTACGAGGAATATTTCGATTTGCCCGTTATAAGAGACGTAGATTGGGTGCCAAATACCATTTGCACGCAATGCAACAACAACCTGCATAACTGGTCAAAAAGACTGTGCCTAAAAATGGGGTTCGGCATCCCAATGATTTGGATAGATCCACAATGGCATCATACTGGTAACTGCTACGCGTGCAAGAACAAATTTGCAAGACTCAACAAAAAAAATACAGTTTACAAAAGTGTTCAATCTGCACAGCTACCAGTATCTCACTCAGAAAATGTTCCGATACCAAGATGTCCAAGTCCAACTGACAGATATATTTCGCCAACATTTTCCACCGAGCCTACAGATCTACTCTCAATGTATAACCCAACCGAAGTTAAAAGCCCATGTCGTCACTTGGAGATTTCCCAAGCCCGTTTGAATACGATGGTACGACAGCTGAAATTATTGCAAAGCCAAGCGATTTGCCTAGCACATCATCTTCTATCGGTAAATATATTGTCTAAAGATGTGAAGGTGTATTGATACCGCAAAAGACAGGAGGAGTTTTTTGATTTCTTTGAGGTTAATGGCGACAATACTTATCAAAGGGTAAATTAAAATATTGACGAAACGAGAGGGAAAAAACATAAAAAAATGGACTAAATTTCAGTTTTTTCGACATATTGGCTATAAGGACACAAAAAACATTGATTTTGGGGTTTACAGTCATCTAAGAACTTAAAGACGGACTTATTCTGAGAAGCTTTGCCAAAGAAAGTTTACCAAAAAAGTCAACATTAAAAAAGTTAGAGACCGAAGAAAAATGTGCCTTTTTTTTTTTCATGATTGTAACTCAAAAAAGTAATGACGCAGTTCGATTCGTAGGACCCGAAATAGGGGGAAACCGTCGAATTTGGTCTTGTCTTTTTTTTTTTTTTGAAAAAAGCTATCACAGTGTTATTAATAAATATGAAAAAAATAAAAATAAAATACAAGTAAAAATATTAAAATAAAAAGTAGAGTTAAAATAGCACATAAATTGAATATGATTTCGGTTCGAAAATAAAGCGTGTAGTAAACCAAAAATAAAAAAAAACATAGTAATAACAAAAAAAAATAAAAAAATGGTCAAAAAAATATTTCAAAAATACATTTATTACATGTTTTTCATCACATCTCTAAAAATACATTAATTATGCACGAGCGGAATGTTTTTTAAACAAAACATGTTGACATTTCTAACATTTGTATGGAGAGAACACGCTAAGAACACAGCTGCTGGAGCACGTCCACACTTTCTTTTGTTTACAAAACACAGAAAAGTAACAAACAAGAACCAGTGACAATAATAAAAGAGGCAAACAAGCAATTAGCTTGTTCAAAACAAAACAAAACATGAAATTGACTAATTCGAAAAATTAAAAAATAAAAATACAAAAATAGAAACAAATTAATTAAAAATAAACTAAACAAAATGGGCGTTGGCCAGACGACAATAGAGCCAGCCAAGCATATATTGTATACATATACAAATACTATAACTGTACTATATACATACATAAATTTATGTATATGTGACCTGGTCTACGGAAAGGGCGCTTAGGTGTCAAAAAATTATTATTTTTTTTTCAAATTTTATTTTATTTTATTATTTTTTTTTTTTCCAATTTTTTTTTTTCGCACGTTAGCTCCCTTTTCGTAGACCAGGTCACATAGACATATGAAGATCTGCCAATTTTCAAATCTACAAGCAAAAAAAATTATTTTTTTTTAATTTCCTTGTAATTTCCACTTATCTTCAATTAAAATGCAAAACAACGTACCACCAACGTAACCACAAAATCGAAATTAAGTTTTTTATTGCTTCCCGCTAACAGATATAACCAATTTATAACCAATAATCATAACTATTTTATAACCAAAACTCAAATTTTGTTACAATATGGGTGGTTTCTTTGATAACATTTTTCCTGCGCCTGTGAACTTATGAAAAGTGATGTTACGTTGTTTTGCATTTTAGGTGACGATATAATATATTTTATTAAAAACTTCTCAATAACACACACATACATATGTATGTATGTGTTTCAGCGCTATTTCTGGGTCATTAGTTTTTTGATTTACCACGCTTTTACACACTCTGCTTGTTTATACACACATATGTATGTACATATGACAGCATGTGTCTTTGGAAACGTTTGAAATTGGCAAGTGTGCACATCTGTTGTTTTGCCATGACACAGTCAGTGCAATTAATAATCGGGTTGGCACTTAAACAAATTCAAAAAACGAATTTTTAAATGCTTTCGAAGACGAAATTCTTTGGAAAATCTTGGAATTTCACAAATTGCTTGCAGCAAATGACTCGTTATAGCAATTAAAAGGCATCTAACACTCGCCGCCAGTTTGCTCCTCCAGCCCGCCAATCGAAGTGCGGCGCAGCAATGCGGTTCATATCAATCAGGCGCATTTCGCATCGAACGCTGCCGGCATTTTTAGTCCAATTTCCAGCGCAAAACAATAAAAGCCCTTCAAACGTCAGTTACTACATTTTCTAGCTGCTAAATCAATCAACATGCAGTGTAGAATATTAGCCAGCAGTCGGCACAATTGCCTTCATTCAAAAAAAAAAAAAAAATTATGTGAATTTTCTAATTCTTTGCGCTGCAATAAGTGCGAAATGACAGCGTTGCCACACACGATAAAAGCGTAAGAAAGTTAATATGTACATTGATTTCTTTTGCACAATATTATTCGTTTCTTCAAGTAATACACATTCTTCTAAATAAAAACAAATATTTTTATTCACTGCAGGCTGTTGAAAGCATCGAGGAATATAGCCATAGTCATAGCGAATATATCGAAGAGCATACGAAGATTGTAACACAGGTGAGAATCACAGACATAAAATTAATTAGTGAATGAAAGATTGTTTTATTGCGCTTTGCAAAAAATTGTTTTATTTCTCATTATGATTTCTTTTTCACAGACAACTGAATCGATCGCCAGTGAGAGATCTTATAGAGCAGTCGCTTTCGAGAAATTACCGTTACCCACTACCGGCGGAAACGTTGTTGGTGAGTATAAAGTGACTTTATATATTTGTAAAATTAATAGAAAATTGAAATTGAGAAAGAAGTAAGTTAATGTGTAGAAAGTAATTGCAAAAAAAAAAATAATCAACTTCTATAGTCAAAACATAGACTCATTAAAAACTCTGAATTACTAACATACTATAATAATACTACTATATATATATATATAATATATATATAAAATGAGTTCTTCTAAATTCTCTTAGTATAACTAAAGTCAGGAAGGCATTAAAATAAATGCTAATAAAACATTGAGAGCTTTTTCGAGCTGATTTCATGTTAGATTCAAGAAACGCAAAACTGATTATATTACGATATATATATTTCTAGTATTGCAAGTTAAAAAACTTAAATCTTAATCAATATATCAGAGCTATGATTATGTTATCAACTGCTCAAGAATATTAATATTGTGTCCTCTACGGTTGGCCATAATAAAATCGTAAGAACATAGCATTACTGATTCTATAAAACGCTCGCGAGTTTCAAAACATAATTTCCATAATTCCGTGGAGATCTGGAACAATACAACGTTTTCGGTCTTCAACAACAAAATATATTATGGAACCCGATCACTAACTGAAAGCACAAATCCACATACAAGAAAGTAGTCGAGCATTTTAGTCAACTACAATCAGATTAGTTATTCGTTAGTATGGTTCTTAAGTCCATCAAGAATGAAAATATTTGCGCTTTGGAACCCTTTTTTAATTACGGATATAGGTAGATGATATTTATAATATAAGTACGTATTTCTATTTCTTTGGAATCAATGCAAGCTAATATACTGAGAAAGTATTTGAGAAACTAGACTGGGCACATAGTGAACATAGAGTATTTGATGAATCAAATTAGAGGTAATACTAGGTACCGTTCGGTAGAATTTGTGAAAATAACCGCTATAAAGACCAACATATACCATAATTTAGTGTTTGCAACTTACCTGTCCTACCAGGATCTAGATCCACAGGCTTAAGAAACCAAACTAGAAAAATTATATGCCTAAATAAGTTAGAAGTTGTGTTTAGTTATGACTATTTTTATTATGGATCTGGTTCGTACAGTGAAAACCTGACATAAACCAGCAAAAAATATATAAATATATACAAGTTTCTACAAGACCAGGCTTTTGTCAGCACTTCAGTGCACGAACCACGTACTTTTTACATAAAAATTATAATTTTGTTGCTGTCGAAATGCTTAACCAAAAATTTACTATTTCTTGCCAAAAAGTATTCGTCTCCCGTATTTAATTTGTAGCCCCTGCTATAAGTGCTTTGGATCTAGCTTGTGAGCTGTTGGTGTATGGTGATGAAGCAAGCCACTGCTGTGGTCGCTTTTAGCACAACCCTCCTTCTAAACACCCAGCTGTCGGCGTATATAACGAGCTAGTAGCTTAGCTGGACGCTCTTGCCACTCGCCGAGCGTCTCTTTAGTTTCTGTAATCTGCGTTTGAGTGAAATATACTTAAGTGTCCCTCCCGGTAATACAATTAAAGTGTACCTGATCACCGTTGAGCCGATTCACTATGGCCGCGCAGATTATACCCGCTTTAAGGCCGGCATTGTGGGTCAGCGCTGCAAACATGGAGCTCTCCATTTCGATGTTTACTACACCTCTTTGCTGCAGCATATTTAACCATCTCATCTTGTCCGCTTCTTGATAATCACAAAATGCACCGTCCAAACGGCCTTGTCCTAGACGATTGCGTGTGGAACAACTTGTTACTTATATGTTATACAATAAGTTATTACCCTTTTCAGCACTCACCTTCATAGAAGTCATCGGCGCAATAAGTCTTGCCTATAACCGTTTGAAAGCCATCGCTTGGGCTCGCTACTGCCTTGAGCTCTTGCGCCAAATTAGCATCTAGTTTAGTGGGTCGCGGCACAACATTGCCCAAAATTTTCTGCGGATCACAGATTTTAAGACAATTTTATTTATAATATTGCCGTTGTATATTTAATCAATCAACGATCATCAGAAATATTACTCACGAATTCATGTTCGGCATTCAATTTGTCATTGAGCACACCATCGGAAATGACAACAGTGCCACCCGGCACACCTAAACCGCCACAAGTACCAAGTCGTATGAAAACCGGGTTCTTACATTTCGCGTGATGTACAAGCTTAATCAATTCATGCAGTAATATACTAATCGAGGGATTGCCCATGCCATGGTTGACACAAATAATCGGTCCTGCCTTGTACATGGAGTAACGATCTGCGGCGCCGGTTAAGTCAGACAATTGTGTGCCAACGGGTAGCTTGTGTTTTATTTCGTTTAACAGATATTTCGCAAGATTTTCCATACGTTTCGGTGTGCCACCTACGATAACGAACTAAAGAGAGAAAGAAAAGAATCGCTGGATTACTTTTAATGTATTTATATTTTAGACAAAAGTGCGGAACTCTCAGTAGACATAAAGTGTATATTTCATGTTTTCAGTAAGATCTGAATTCATTTATGACTAAGGTTAGGTTACAGGACTTCGAAGAGCTCGGTGATAATGAAACAATATGGTGGAGAAGGGAGTTAGATAGGGGATAGAATTTATTTATACAAAGTTTAATATTAGTCTCTCTATATTATGAAAAAATTATTTTTGATTAGCAGATGGCTCGAAAACTCTGCTGTCCTACTTAGAAAACAACGAAAAGGAGATTGAGCTCTCAAAGCAACAGAATGTTTTTCGATAATTCAACCTGTTACTTCTCACATCACATAAAGCCAAATATAAAACGTAGACCTCATGTAAAAATTGCAAGCTTACCTTCACATCGCCGAACATTTCTGGCAAATTGTGTGATTTCGTACCCAAACCAAGATGATAAAGGAAGTCTTCATCCATACGAGCGATATGAGGATTACGAATGAAACCTGTTGGGCATTCGGGTGAATGTTCTGTTGTTGACCTATGGTAGAGGGTATAGTGAATGCCCAATTTTATGGCATTTAATAGTATATACAATGCTTAATTTAAGTTAAGGACAACTCTTACTTCTAGACTGTATAACTGTACTTACATACAACCACAACTCGGCGAAGCTAGATCCATATTTTAGTGTTTTGGCTTATTAATACTTAAAATTAGGGAGACGAAAAGAAATACGTGATTTTATGTACGAAAAATTTTATAGATTATTTTCTAAATAAATGTCATGAAAATTTATTTTGAAATTTATTTAACGAAATATCAAGTTTACATAGTTACAAAATTTTTAAATGAGTAGTTTAGAGAGTTTTGAGGACCATTATTGATTTCACATGTGAACTTTCATTCAAGACGGGGAACACGTTATTTTTATTCTAAGGATGGACTTTAAGATTTATCTAGAACTTATGAGGTATGGAGTTGTGAGAACCGCTTTAGTAAAAGCTAATTAATTCGTTAGATTTATGTGAAGTGTTCTTTTATCCGAAAGAATTTTCGTAGCAATAGCTTTTTCGATTCGCCACTTCTCCTTTCATTTTCTTATAAAGATCTGCTCTTTTTCTAGTCAAATTGAATGTTTTTTAAGTGCACAAACTCTTGGACTTAGGACTTGAAATTACTAAAAAATTAAAGGAAAATGTGGAGAGAAGTGGCGAATCGCACCTTATTAAAGCGGTTAGCCACTTGTTATGCTCTTTCTATACCGTTCCTTTTTATTTATACCAGTTGTTCGTTCGATTAGCCACTGTGTAAATTTTGACGAATCGAAGGCTGTTGATGCTTTATTTAGAACTTTGACATTGTCATCCAATACCATATGGTCATAACTACAATACTATAAATCATGCTCCAAGTACTTAACTACTCACATAGAGGTTTTGGAGCATGATTTTTAGTTCATTGACTCTTTTTATGTATATCAAACATTTGACCCCTCATTATTGACACAGTCTGCATATATGAGTATTTATGTATGTAAGTGTACATCCTCATGCTAATTGCTACAACACTTTATGCCAGTAAACAGACTTGAAACAGCACCAACAAATCGCAACGACATGCGTCGTCTGATTTTTCCTGATGGCCAAAATAAACAAGAAGTGCGAAGAGAAAACACTGCGCCTGTCACTTTCAGAAGATGGCAAGTGGCTGCGACAAAGTCTTGTGGCTTGATGAAAATGTTAATGTTGATTTGCCACAAACACCATAAAAAACAAGCATAATGAAGCATAAAAACAAAAACAAACATTATTTTTTCATTGTTGTTGTTTGTATTATGTGTTGTTGGTGACAGATTGTCAGTCCGAGTGTCAGCGAAAATGTTAATTAAGCATGAACTCTAGTGTTTGGCGAAAACACACGAATTTAGATAAATACGTAGCAAAACATGACATATATCTTTTAAGGAAAATAGGAGCAACTTTGTATGAAAGAAGTATAAGCAGGGTTGTTGAGAAAAAACCTGGGTCAGGGGGGATATAGGTTTAAGGTACTATGATTTATCAATACTTGGAGAAAAAATTTGAAAAAAATTGTTGGAGACCAGCCTGAAAAGCTGTGCTCTCCGAACTCCGAAAAAATTGGTCCTGCTCTCCCACCTTTTCTCTGTCACTGAGAATGAGAGAAACTACATTACATGCAAATTATTGCTTAGGATATATAACAGAAACTCCTTTCATCGCTTTCCGAGATTCGGGATAAATTCGGTTATTCCGATCAGTAGCAGGTCGCCAAAAAAAAATGAAACGGCGAACGAGTGCATAGACTTTAGGCTTTACATATTTTAACACGAAAAGTCTAATTTTGTTGGCCAATCCACCGGCCCAAAACGTGAAATTACTTGCTCACCGAAGTGTTCTCTCAATAAACCCATTGATTGGATCACAAACAACATCAAAATGTTGTTTTTTCTGGATGAAATGGCAGCTCTTGAATCTTTCCTAGAATTATACCATTTTTTTGGAAATTTCTAAATACTTAAAGAGCCACTGTATCTAATGTGGGACCGTACCTGAACTCAGCTTTCTGTTTCTTTCGATCGCACTTTGAGGCACCCCACGAGTTTCCGTAGCTCTGTAAATATGCCTATTCATTTAAAGGATGTTGACAAAAATCGATATATTTGCACTTTAAATATAATAGACTTCTTATAGTTAATTACGCTATTTATTATACCATAGAAAATACGAAGATCACATTTAATTTGTTGATGCTTGATTCAACTCTTCATCAAGCCAGTCAGCCTTTAGTTGAATCGCTGGATATATACGTGACTGAACTCAATTAAACCTTAGTATGTTTCACCAATCGTTCATCCAACAAACAATTGGTATAAATATAATAAACTGGTATAAAGTGGTATAAATACAAGAAGCTGGTATAATCAAGTAGAACTGACTAACAAGCTTTTCCATTTTCAGTTGGTATCAATATATATACATATTCTCTTTTCTTTTATTAATATAGATAAATATTTAGTTACTTTTAGTTTAACATTTTTTTTAACATGGAACTCAAATAAAGCGAGCGGAGCAGTAGCGAATCGAAGACGACTAATAAGCTTTTATAATAAATGACTGTAAAAACAAACTTGCAATAAATCAATAATTTTTAAATGTGGAACTCAACCCACTAACTGCTCTCTAATTGTTTCTGCCAAAAAGTTTGTTCTCTTACGAGACATTTTTAAAAAAAAATTTTCTCCGAGTTTTTATTTAGTCATGTCCGTCCGCCTGTATATATGTGAAATAGTCCCTTAGTTTAGAAAATATCGATCTGAAATTTTTCGGACGTCCTTCTCTGCCTAAGAGCAAGCTCTTTTGTCAGAACCGCCGATATCGGACCACTATAGCATATAGCTACCATACAAACTTAATAATCAAAATTAAGTTTTTGGGAGAACTTTTCTATTTGAAAAGATATCTTCACGAAATTTTAGAGGGATTACTTTCTGAGACAATACTATGATATCTAATGAAACTTAATAGATCGGACGACTATAGCTGCCATACAAACTGAAACTGAAATTGAAACTGAAACTGCCTTTGTATGGAAAACTTTTTTAGTTGACGAGATAACTTCACGAAATCTGACAAGAACTATTTTCTGAGGCAACAATTAGATATCTGAAGCATTTTTTCAGATCGAATTACTATAACATATAGCTGCCATACAAACTGAACTATCAAATTCCTGTCTTTGTATGGAAAACTTTTTCATTTGACGAAATATTTTCAAGAAATTTGACATACAGTTTTGCCAAAGTCTCGCAATGATCTCTGAAGGGTATGCTAGCTTCGGTGCTGCTGTTAAGGGTATTTTCTTGTATTTTAACTGCATTCACCTGTTGTGAGTCACATTATCGATTTTTATTATTTAAAAGTAGTGTTTCCTAATTAGTAAAGTTTTATTAAAAATCATACAATTATGAATATTGTCAACAAAAATGTATAACGGTCTTCCTAGTTCGCATTTATTTTGATATCGGGCACGCACCTGCCGCTGCACACAGCACAACAGTGCCGAGTATAATTTGGTAAATGGACATTATTAAATTCAAATTAATTTTTAGCAACGCAAATACTTTTCATTTGTGACATGAACATGCAATTTATTAGCGTAACAACAGCAGCATTTAACAGTTATTAATTATATTCAAGATTTATGAGCAATTCCTCAATTGCACATTGTCAATGTGTGAAGAATATTCGAACGGCACAAGTTCGTTGCGCTCTTATATAAGCAAATTTTCAAATTTTAACCCATACATAATTACTGTATGTGTAAGTGTGTGCATATTTAAGTAGATGTGCATTTATGTATGCGCTTGAACGACGCGCCGTGGTGTCGCCTGCGGTGGAAAAGCGCAGAAGAATCACTGCGTGCTCCGTGGTGCAGTGGGAGGCAGCTTCCAATAGTTGGCCAGCATAGTTTGATATTTTTCGACAGGTTTCAATATTTTGCATCCACTTGCTGCGACACGTTTCATTTACTCGCTGTGTGACACATATGAGCGCATCGAGCAGATATTGTGTAGCTGCAGCGCATACATCAATGCCTGCGAATTCGCAGCGCAGCAACGCCCGCCAGGCTTCCTCTACAAAATTGTATTTATTGCCACATTTTCACTTCCAATAAGCGGCAATGCTGGTCTGCGAGCTATCAATGCATGTAAAAATAATTTTATATATTTTTATTTTTTTTTTTAATTCAATTTTAAGATTTTTTTTTGAATATTTTTTTTAATTTTTTTTTAATTTTTTTTCAAATTTTTTTTTTTTTTTGCATTGCTTCGCAAAATGTTTTGGCCGATTTCGCCTGCAAATACTTTGCTGTAAATGATGTGTTTTTCCTTAATGATTATTTCTTTGCCTGCTTGGCGGCTCGTGCTGTTTTCTCATACGTCATGTCAAATTCATTGATTTCTCGACCCAAAAATCGCCCAAACTGGCGAGTCATCAGCTAAACCAATACACTCGCAACGCCATTTTCCGGCGCATTCAGTTTAAGCAAGCAGATTTTGCGCAAAAAAATTAACTCCTCTTCACTGCATAAATTTGTGCTTAATTATTAATAAATATGTGTATGTGTATATGTGTATAGGCAAGTCACATTTACACGATTACTTGACTACCTCTGCACAACTTTTGCAACTTGCAAACACATACACATACATACTTATATACTTAGTTGCATTTCTCCCAATTTTTGTTTATCCCTATTTCTTATTTTCGCTTTGATTTGCATTGCACGCCGCATTGAAATTGTCGTTTCAATAAAATATTGCATTTTCGAGCAATATGCCAACAACAGGTACAAATATTAGCCATGAATAAGGTTTGATTGATTTGCGCCAATTGCGTATATGACAAATATTGGGTAATTTTTTTATTAACACATACAAACACACGCTTAGTACACAGTGGCAGCAATTGTTTTTCACAGCCGCAGTGCTGCCACATTTTCATACACACATACGCCGGTACATTTGCAGACCACAAATTATGGCACCTCGCCTGCTTGCGCCCAGAAGCCTGTAGTTATATTTAGTTATAGTTGAATAAAATTACTCGAACTATAATTGTGTTGATAAGTGGATAAGTGCTCCAAATGTTGCATGCAACGTTAGAGTAACAGTACAAATGTGTTAAAGATCTAGCGCAAAAAAATTTGCATTTGGTTGTTCGTACGGTTTTTATAATTTTTTATGAGAAATCCCTTTTATGGGTAATAAAGTTTCATTGAGTTGTTTTACTACTTTGGGCAAGGAAATTGGAAGACTTTGTTGACAATTTTAAAATCCTTAATTTATTCTTCAAAATCTATGACATTCCCAAAGAAAGTAATGAAGTAATCCCCATTGGCCACAATACAATAGTGCCAACGTTTTTCCAATCTTCGAAACAGTTGTTAAACCTTCATTGCGCGTAGCGATTCAATGTCTTCAATTGACTTTTTCCGAAGCGGTCGTATGAGTTCGCAATAGCCACACGACAGAAGTCACACGGAGCTAAATGAGGCGAATACGATGGTTGCGACACGACTTCGCTTGAAAATTTGGCGAAAAACTCACGAAGAATCAATGCAGTATGCGTCATCGCATTATCGTTGTGCAAAAACCAAGAGTTGTGGCCCATAATTATGAGCTTCTTTTACGAATAGCTTCGCGCAAACGACGCATAAAACTCAAACAGTATTACTTGTTGACAGTTTGGCCGATTAGAAGGAATTCGGCGTCCACCATACCTCGATAATCTAAGAAAACTGCCAACATGTCTGATTGTCTGTTCCCGGGTCGTAATTACAGATCCAAGAACCATCGCTTATAATAATACGTTTCATGCTATCCTCGTAGTCGGAACGCATTTATTTACAGACATTAACGTGACGCTGGTTTTCAAACAAATTTAGTGATTTTGGAACCAATCGTGCTTTCACTCTCCTTAGGCCCAAATGATCTTTTAAAATGCTTTTCACTGATCCTTCCGATATTCCGACGATGCCTGTAAGATCTCTCTGACAGCTAATCGTCGATTCTCAAGCACCGATTTCTTTATTTTATTGTTGATCATCAGTTGATGTTGATGGCCGTCCTGGAACAAGTTCGTCGTCAACAAGTTTTAGACTAACTTATACCAATCAAAACACTTGCTCGCGACAAACAATTATCTCCGAAGGTTTTTACCAACATTCTGAATGTTTCGGCACCGGAAATTTGATTCCGCTCACAAAATTTAATGAATTCTTTATTGAATAATTGCACTCATCGTGAAAATCGTCGAATGCACTTTATTTACTTTAGAAAAACAAACCTTTACTAAACACTAATGATTATTTTAATGTGACATTTGGCACAGAAGTCACTGGCAGTCATACCAACATTACTTAGAAAAAAATATTTCGATTTGAATTTTCTCGCGAAATTGAAATTAAAAAGTTTAACTACTTTTTGCCTACAGTAGTATATGTGGCTATTACCGAAAATCTCACTTACATATTTTTTAAATATACATAAGCAAAGTGAAGGAAACTAAATATACCTTTTTGAAATTGATCGCACTATTTAGCATGAAAGTGGAATAATTACCTAAAACTTATTTATAAGAATACAATAAATTGGGTCATCCTCCTCCCCTTTCTCCTTTGCAGTTAACCTCAACCATTTTTAAATCCCTCTCTTGCTGCTAAGCAATGAAAAAAGTATATTTTAAAGATCATTTAATGAGAGCAATAGACTTAAAGGTGTGGTCTTGTATAATGTTAAGTCCTATATCGGTTATAGTTAGAACCAGTGACTCATCAAAAAAACTTTTAAAATTTACAAAACAAATTGCAAAGAATGACATTGATAAATAAATATGGATAGCACGGATCAAAATTGGTTTGGTTTTCCTAAATATAAGATCGATTTTTCATTTACCTGAGCGCTCATTCCAAGAAAATTACAATGATTTTGTAAGATTTCCTCTCATTCAATTTCAAATCATTGTTAATCTCTTTTTAAAGATCAGCAATAATCCGCCTTCAAAAATAATACATACTAATGTCATCTTCCCATCAACATTTATGCCTTTTTTCCATCACTTATAGATCCTAGTGGAACCGTTCTCTCTGTTTCTCCCTACAATTATCTTAATTATTCGAAAATGTATTCAAATTATTACGGATATAGTTTAATTTGATACTCCAAATTTCCAATAGAGTCTGAAAGTGTGTCAGCATATTTTAGACCCCTTCCTCATATTTTTGTCTTTTATGGTTAGCAAGAAAATTTTCGACTATCAATAACATATTTCTGATAAAATCTGTACCTTTCATGAATTTTTCCAAACCAAGCTTCGGACATTTTCTACAAATGTAATTAAAACAATACTCTTCCAACGAAATGACCAATTGCTTTATAAATAATATAATATATATATAATATAATTAAATCTCTGAGTTCATTTTGGGATATAATGGCATTAAATGAAAGAATAGCCGTCGCAAAATAAGATTAGAAGACTGATGTTGGGTGATAAGCAACACAACTCATCTTCGATGGATTCCATTGATCACTCACTTACACTTTTGATTAAAATATACTAGTTTTTCCCAATTTCCTATCAGCATAATATTCAATTGCAATTTTAGTGCTTTTTTGTCATTTTAAGGTCGTAGTAATCGTCGACCTGTGCTCACTATTCATCGAATTTTTAGAAATTTTGAGCGTACATTTTCTTTAAATAACGCTCAAGTACTAATAAGACAAAGAACAGCTCGAAAAATTAAAATATTTATGCCATTCAGGCAAGTGTGACTGTCTAAAACCACAACATGGCGGATTTTGAGAAACGGTTTGGGCTTTCATCCGCATAACATTGTTCTCAATCATGAACTGGAGCCTTAGGAACACCATACACTTCGTGAATTTTCTGTTTTTGCCTTGGAACACTTTGAAAACGATAATTATTTTATTAAGAAAATCATCTTCTTCAATTAGGCTCACTTTCATCTGAGTGGTGTGGTAAGTAAACAAAAGTGTCAATTCTGGTGCGAAGAAAATCCACGAATCATTCATGAACAACCCCTACTTGCACCTAAATTGACAGTTTGATGTGCTTTTTGGTCCGGTCGAATCATAGGTCCCAACTTCTTTCGAAATACAGCAGGTGGCACCGTTACTGTCAAAGGAGAGCGGTATAGATCGATGATAACCAACTTTTTATGGTTGCAATTGGAAAAAGTTGATCTTGACAACAACTGGTTCCAACAAAAACGACGCTATGTGCCACACAACACGTGCAAAAACCGAATAGTTTCGAAAAAATTTGGAGATTTGATTATTTCAAGAGATTGTGATATTGAATTGCCTCGAAGAATTTGTAATTTAAAACCATTAGACTACTTCTTGTGGGGTTATTTGAATTAATTGGTCTTTAGCAATAAAACAGGCGCTCTTCAAGCTTTCGAAGTCAATATTGAACATTTATTCATGACATACGACTTGATTTAGTAGAAAATGTACACGAAAAGTGGGTTTATCAAATTCGTTATAGTAAACGAAGCCGCGGAGGCCATTTGAATGCTGCTATATTCAAATCTCAATTGTATTGATTGATATTAAAAAATATTTGAATTTCCTTAACAATTAGTGATTTTTTTAAAAAGAAATCATATACCTGTAATTAGAAAACCCTACTCATCATCTGTCGAGAGGTTTTTCACATTTTCTATAAATTATTTCCTAGGTATTTAGGGTTTCAGACCACCATCAACTGTGTGGACTTGACTTCGTGGAGTTTTATATATTTTGTTATATATTTTGCTTTCGAAACTACCACTTAGAAAGCGTTTACCTATTTTTATAATCTTTACGCCCAAGATGACGGTTTTAGAACGCGAGCGCACATCGGGAAGTTAGAATATTCTTATAAGATTAATCGCACGCGCCCAAGTTTTTTAATGATATCCTTAAATGATAATGAAGAATTGAGCCGTTGCTACCACCAAATTTCTTATCGCGTTGCATATTTCAATGTCACTTAAAATTTTTTTGTACTATGTACTGCCTATATTTACTGTATGCATACTTATTTACATATGTATTCATTTGAAAAATTATCAAAAGCCAATGATTAAGAAAAAATCGACTAA